>JAOTRH010138037.1:0-45631 GCA_034768845.1 Heliamphora exappendiculata | reverse complement strand
TGCCAAGAACGTGACAAACTCTTTCAAATAAACAAGGGTCTTCTTGTTAGTTTTATGATTATATTAGTTTTATTATTATTATTATTATTATTATTATTATTATTTTTGTTAGTTTTATGATTATTCTGTTGTGGGGTAGCTGGGCAAGAAATCTGATGAACAATACCATTAGGAAAAACCAGAAAGAAAGGAGAGAGAAGTGCAAACACGAGATTTTATAGTGGTTCGGCTTCAATCCAAGTCTACATCCATTCTTCAAGACGCTTTTTGATTATTTTCACTATTTGTCAATATTTCATATGGTCGAAAACTTTACACGTGCATTAAACCTTCACTAGTTGAGTCGCCTCCCAACCAACGACGACTCAAACAATCCCCTGTTTTGAGTCTTTTTCAGCGATTGCCAAGAACGTGACAAACTCTTTCAAATAAACAAGGGTCTTCTTGTTAGTTTTATGATTATATTAGTTTTATTATTTTTGCGCTCAGCGACACCATTCTTATTTTGTGGTCTCATTATTCTAAAAATAAACCGTTGTGTGCCTTGTTAGGTTAACGCCTTCAGTAACCATAATATTGTCATACTAACATGGTATCAGAGCCACCACCATCATCGACAGCTCCTCCTTGGCTCCATCCCTAGCCGCCGACCACCCAAGCCACATCCATCAGCACCGAAATCACCACTTCCTCCTTACCAGCGCCGAACTACACCCAAACCTCCGTAACCCACCTAAATCAACACCACCAGCGCCGACATCCACCACTATTAGCTGAATATGAGCAGTATGTTCAGTCTCAAGTTGCTAGCCCTAGTCCTCTCGCTCCTACTGCTGCTTTCTTCGCAGGTAATCCAAGTGCCTGTCTGGCGACTACTTCATCTGCCTGGGTGATTAATTCAGGTGTCTCCTATCATATGGCTGGTTCGACAGGTATATTATCTGACTATCAGGTGACTCCTAGCCATCGTGGTGTTCTTGTGGCTAATGGATCTTTCTTACCGGTTAAGGGACGTGAAGTTGCTACTCCCACGCCCTCCTTAACCTTACCTAATGTCTTACATACTCTTGGAAATCCATTTAACTTATTATCAGTCAGTCAGCTCACTAATGATCTCAACTGCTGTGTGATTTTTTATCCTGATCGCTGTGTTTTTCAGGATTTTACGACGAGGAAGATTACTAGTAGAGGTCGAGTTTCTGGTGGGCTTTACTTGGTGGAGGAGGTGGTTGCTACGGTCTGCTCAATAGTTTCCTCTCCTAGTTTTGAGACTCATTGCTGTTTGGGGTATCCATCTATATCCAGTTTACATAGTCTGTGTCCTAGTTTTCGCTCTATTTCTCATATTGAGTGTGAGTCATGTCGGTTGGCAAAGCACCTGCGTGTGCCTTTATTATCTCGGGTCAATAAACGAGCTTCGGCTCCTTTTTCTTTGGTTCATTCAGATGTTTAGGGGCTGTGTCCAGTTGAGTCTGTATCTGAATTTCGCTATTATGTAATATTTGTGGATGATTATTCTTGTGTGACTTTCTTATATCTTATGCGACATAAATATGAAGTAGGATATATTTTTTTCTCATTTTGTATGGAAGTAAAAACCCAGTTTCAGGCTCAGGTTAAATGTTTGCGTAGTGATAATGGTAGCGAGTATCTCTTCACCCAGCTGAAGACTTTTCTATCTACTAATGGTATTGTTCATCAGATTTCTTGCCCAGCTACCCCACAGCAGAATGGTGTCGCTGAGCGCAAGAACCGCTATATTATGGAGACTGCTCGTGCTCTCTTGTTTCAAATGCACGCGCCGAAGCAATACTAGGGACATGCTGTGTTAACTGCTTACTACTTAATTAACCGTCTCCCATCTCAGATCCTTGGTGGAAAAATTCCGATGGCGGTCCTCTCTCCTGCAACAAGCCTTTTCTCTCTACCCTTGAGAATTATTGGTTGCCTTTGTTATGTTCGTGACACCCGCCCTCAGCGAACGAAGTTGGATGCTCAGGCTGTCAAATGCATCTTTCTTGGTTATTCGAAGACTCATAAGGGGTATCGCTGTTTTTGTCCATCTCTCCACAAGTTCTTTGTGTCCCGGGATGTTGCCTTAGTGGAGTCTACTCCTTTCTTTTATGCATCAGATTCGGCTGTGTCGTGGAGGGGGGGTCTGATCTTGAATATCTTAATTTTTTAGTGTCTTGCTTGCCTTTGTTCTCTTCTACATATGTTCCTCCTACTGAGGGGTCCTCACCACCTTCTCCTTCCACTCCTTCAGCTTCATTGGAACTTTCCTCTACTGAGTCGGTCTCCTCGTCTGCGGATCCTCTTCCCACGGTAAGTGCTCCTTCCCCTGCTCGTGATACTCCTATTGCTACTCGGAAACCTTATCGCACTTGCGGGGATCATCCTCTCTATACTACCTCCTACAAGGGCCTCTCAGTCTCTTTACAAACTTGTATCGTCACTTTCGATCAGGCCACTATTTCTCGTACTGTTCTCGAGGCCTTAGCTGACCTTGGCTGGCGGGGTGCTATGTTAGAGGAAATGCACGCTCTTGAGTCCACTTCTACCTGGTCCCTCATTTCTCTTCCGGAAGGCAAGTAGGCTATTGGTTGCAAATGTATCTTTATGGTCAAGGTCAATCCTGATGGTTCTCTTGCCCGGTTGAAGGCCCGTCTCGTTGCCAAGGGGTATGCTCAGACGTATGGGGTTGACTATTTTGAGACCTTCTCTCCCGTCGCCAAGATGGCATCTGTTCGCCTGTTTATGTCTCTGGTTGCCACTTACTATTGGCCTCTGTACCAGCTTAACGTGAAGGATGCCTTCACGGCAATTTGCAAGAGGAAGTTTATATGGAGCAACCTCCTGGTTTTGTTGCTCAAGGGGGGTCTCAGCTGGTCTGTTGTCTCCATTGATCTCTTTATGGCTTGAAGCAGTCTCTACGTGCGTGGTTTGGTCGATTTAGTATGGTTGTGCACCAGTTTGGTCTTTTATAGTCCGGTAAAGATCATACGGTGTTCTATAAATGCTCATCTGCTGGTTGTATTCTATTGATTGTTTACGTTGATGATATTATTATCACAGGTGATGATGCGGTGGGCATTTCTGCGTTGAAGCAATTTTTGAAATCTTAGTTCCAAACTAAAGATTTGGGAGAATTGAAATACTTTTTTGGAGTAGAGGTGGCACGAGGTAAGAAGGGTATCTTTATCTTTCAGAAGAAGTATGGGGTTGATATTCTTGCTGACGCAGGGCTTTTGCACGCAAAGGGGGTTGAGTCACCTATGGACCCGAGTGTTAAACTTCTCCCTGATGAGGGTGATATTTTTCCTCATCTCGACAGATATAGGAGAATGGTTAGAAAGTTGAATTATCTTACCACAATGACAAGACCAGACATAATCTTTTCTGTGAGTGTGGTGAGCCAATTCATGGCTGCACCTCGGGTCTCACATTGGAATGCCGTGGTTAGAATTCTATGCTATATCTACAGTAATTCCGGTAAGGGGTTGCATTTTAGTGATTATGGCCACTCTATGATAGAAGGGTATTCTGATGTTGACTGGGCGGGATGCCCTATTGATCGGCGGTCCACTTCTGGATTCTCTATATTTATTGCTGGCAATCTTATCTCTTGGAAGAGTAAGAAGCAGGACATGATTTCGAGATCAAGTGCAGAAGCAAAATACCGAGCCATGGCTTTGGCCACATCTGAGATTTTGTGGCTTCGTCAATTGCTTAGTGAGTTGGGTGATCCCTACAATGGCCCAACGAAGTATTGGTGTGATAATAAATTTGCAGTGCATATTACCACAAATCCGGTGTTCCATGAGCGTACTAGACATATCGAGATGGATTGTCATTTTATTCGGCATGAGTATCACAATGGTATGATCGTGTTCGGTGCAGTTCGTACTGGAGAGCAGTTGGTGAATATCTTTACTAAGTCTATTCTAGATGCCAGCTTGAGGGGGGTGTTAGCTCTATGATCATATTAGTTTTATTATTATTATTATTATCCGGTGTGGTTGGGCACACCATCTCTTATTATGTGGTCTCGTTATTCTAGAAATAAACCATTGCGTGCCCTGTTAGAGTTAATGCCTTTAGTAACCCTAATATTGTCATACTAACATCTCTCACCTTTTGTACTACAAATGAATAAGAAAATATATCTCACACATTTTCGCTCTCAATCACTCCTTATCGAAATGAATAATAGTTGAATCAATCCAAATAACGAGACAAAGAGATTTCTTCAATAAAGGAGCAAAATGATTGAATGATTTGATTGCTTTGATGATTGATCCAGTGCCTAAAGTGATTGCAATCATCCCTTATATAGACCCAATAAGAAAGGTAGCCGTTAGAGAACGATTTATGCAATCAGTGTAAAGATTGCTCCTCAAGATTTGCTGAATCTCCGCTGATTTTGAATTTTCAAACAGGAAGTGTCGACACATTTTGTAAGGATGTCGACACTGCCATTGTGTTATGGAGGTTCTGTCACAAGGTGTTGACCTAAAGAGCTAAGGGTGTCGAGTCTGTCAACACGGTCGCTTTCCTTGGTCCGCTGAATGTTGTTAAGTTAAAATGTGTCAACACTATTGTGTATAGGTGTCAACACACCTGTATGCTTGGTCCAACTTTGCTGTCCATTGTCAAAATGTGTCGACACAGTGACTTAAAGGTGTTGACACAGACACAGTCAGTCTTTCCAGGAACAATTCAAACGACTGTTAAAAGGTGTCGACCCCTTGGAGAGGAGGTGTCGATTCTTTGGAGAGGAAGTGCCGACCCTTTGACCTAGATAAACTGTATACTCAAGGCACTGGACAAAGTTGTCGACCCCTATTAGAAGGGAGTCAACACTCTTGGCTTGTTCCAAGAGAACTTTTGAGTTTTTTGAACACTTATATTCTTTTCTTTTAAAGTAAAAGGATTATTTTTGCCACATTATAACTTTAATAACATAAACAAATATATCAACATTGTTATCATCAAAATCACATATGATAACCTTGGGGCTAACAGGCAAAATGGATAGCAACTTTTCCAGATGGAGAAAACAAAGACCCATCAGCTACTCTTACTTTATTTTATCAAAACTACTAGAGTAAGAGGAAAACAAATCTGAAGAGCCAGTGATATGAATAGTAGCGCCAAGTCTATGATCTAAGGAATATTAGAGGAAGAAGCAGCACTAAGTGCACTGATATAGATAGTAGTCTGAGCAAAGCTGAAGTAGCAACTGTAAAAATAGAGACCAGGTCATCAGATGCCTGAGAGTTTGTAGTTCATCTTGAGAAAAAAGCCTAGTCTCACCAAATGTGCATGTTGAAGTCTCAACATGTGGGCATGGGACCGTATATAACCATTACGACCACCACCACTCCAGTAGTGCTCTATAGCATAGTTGTCAACTTGTATATTTTATCGTGAATCATTTTTTTATTTTTTTCTGTATCGTGTGTTGTATCGTATCTTATCGTAAGTTTATTTTATTTTATAAAATAAGTAAAAATAAAAATTATAAGACATGCATAAAACATAAATGTTGCAAAAATGAAATAAAAATATAGTCTATTTCATCAAAGATAGTTTCAAACGTTCAATATCAACAAAAGACTTAGCATAAGCATTTAGTTCAAATTCAATAACAAAATTCCATGGTTTAACGAAATGATATATAACAAAATGAAAACTAATTTGTTTAAACTCACAAGTGTCGAATATATTAAAGAACTGAGGCAGAGTACAGTGTCAGTAATAGTAAGGTGAGCTTACCCGTTAAAATCCTACTGCTTTATACCTCCCACCGAAACTTCGAAGACAAATGAGCCACCACCAGTTGGACTATTTTATTAGTTAATTGTTTTTTTTTTAAAACAAATTCATAAAATGGGTTAAAGAGCAAAACGGGTTGTCTCTTTGGTTCTTTAACAAATACCATCGACGTCAAAAAATCCCATGAAAACAAACTCAAATTCACTTTCTAATTTGTGAATCGACCCTTAAAGTGGACTAATCAACGGAAAAACCAGAGAAAATTTGGAATTTTTGCTTGTTTACATTTCGAGCAACACCAACAATAGATGAAACTCGTTAATCGACTTGATTTGTGTTAAATCGAACAAAATCTCTGTAGATCTGAAACATTAGCAATCGATTTGCATGTAAAACCAATGATTTCCTGAAAAAATCCTGGAAAAATACATGAAAACTGATTTTCTTATGATTCAGATATGTTGTGACCCGATCCATTATGATTGCAAATGAATTGTTGTTCTTCTTCAGATTGTTTTATCGCAACGTATCCACATTATTCGAAGGCTGTATCGATTGAGTTTTTGAGGGTTGTGAATCACCTATGCGGTACAACATGATTATCCTTCACAATGTGACTTATCGTGCGGTACATATTGCTTATCGTGCAAGATTGACAACTATACTCCATAGTATGACGAATCTTACCACAGCGGTCACGTTGCAATTGATCATGATCTACAGGACCACTCTTTTCTCTAGATTTGGAATGACTAGGTTTGTGATTATGTGGGTTAGGAGTAGTAGGCTTACAGCTAATGCAGAGTGCTCTTAGCTAGGAGTATGCACTATAACATTACGCATGCTCTCCTCCCGCTAAATATGAGCATAGGCCTGCCTTAAGTAGGAAACGGATTTTGACCTAAGTACTGAACTCAGATTTGATCATACTCAATATAATGGCCAGAAAGAAAGTCGTAAACACACCCTTTTCTATCATCTGCTGAAACACGACTGCATCAGTAGTACAAACAGTCTAAAAATTCTGGTAGTAATCAATCTCATGTCGCAAATTGGTCCTACCTCTGCATAATACTCAGCAAGAGACCTGTCTCTCTAGTGCACGGATCTTTTTTCGCAACCCATACAATTGAGCATTATTACCTGTCTAAGGATATGTCTGAGCAGCCAGTGACTAAATCTTGTGTAGTATCCTATAGTATAAAGCTCCGACTTTGATGGGGAACAACAAGGATCTCCCTATGAACTGTTCGTGTTTGATCCCGAAGGATATTTAAGTTCTATAAATTTTAATTATTTTAGATTTTAGTTTGTTATTCTAGAATTTCTTATGTTTAGGATATATTTTATGAAGATTTGTTTTGATAAGAGTAGTTTAAGATTTGGTTATTTTGTTTTTCATCTTTATCTTTCATTATCTCAATGGTCTATTTAAAGGCCTTAAGCTTGAATTTTGAATAATTGGATGATTGAATAAAAGTATATTTTTAGTATTTGTATAGATTCTAGTTCAACCTTAGGTGCGGATTCCTGGGTTCTTTTAGGTGCGGATTTTTGGATTCCTTTAAGTGCAGATTCCAAAAGACTCGTTTGCGATCGTCTTGCATTAGATTCATAGCAGGTTGCGTAGAATTCTGCAACCATGGCATAACGAGGATATTGTTTTTAATCCACCGTTTGTGAGCAGGCTGCTCTGTACGGTTATTTTCACTATAGATATACTCACACTCCATGAGCAACAATGAGCAAAGTATAAGCACGTGATCAAATCAAATAATTATTGGCATCAAACTTTTGGATGCTCAAGCCGTTCTCTTCATCACGAATAGAAGACTTACTAGCATCCAACATGCCCATATGCTAAGAATAACAAGCAGGAATAGTCCACCAAACAACAGTTATAAGGAATACTGTCAAAGAGGTGATATGCGGTAAAGTGGGCTGAATAAAATCACACACATTGAAGGAATTCAGATTAACACACACATATTGAAGCCCAAGCAGAAACAGCCTTGCAAAACGACCAGAAAACCTAGTTGTCACCTGTTATGGCTCAAAACAATCAATAATCGATAATCAAATTTGAAGGAGGCTCCTCCAACCCTAGTGCCACCCATAGAAGCCAATCCAACAAAAAATCTGCCCCAAGCAACCCCGAATCGTTGATTTCCAAAAATAGGTCAAGATTTCCAAGAAGAAAAGATAAATAGGGAAGTTACATCAACTGAACTGATTTTTTTAATTGAAAAAATCACTAAATAGACTCCTTGCAAGGTTGATCAATTTTTTTACATCACAACAAAAAAATAAAAGAAAAAGGATAAATCGCAGGAAACCAGATCAGAACTAGACAAAATCATGCTTTGACTAGGCTACAATTACTCTGGAGAAAAGAGAAGAGATATGAAAGATAGGGTGAAACAATGTGTGTAAAGAATAAGAGAGCTTAACAGGGGGTTCTCTTCCTTGATTTTTTTTTGAAAATATTGTTTTTTAATAAACATATTATAAAAACCTAACATATATTTATATAGAATGAGCCCAAAGTACAATAATATCCTCAAGGGAAATAACTAAAAACCTAACATGTATATTATACTTCATATACTATTTTAATATGAGATAATGTTATTATTTAGAAATATGCTTAAAATCAGACGGGAGTTCGAGTGTAACACAAAATTCTAACTTCCATCCACGCGAGAGGTTAGAAATTTTATGTTCTATCAAATGTGAACTTCTTCTTCGAACAATGTAAAAAACTAAAGGATTCTTATTCAAACATAGTAAACACTTAAAGCATATATGCGTCCGATTCGGATATGGGTATGGGACACATATTTGATATCCCATATCTCTACCCTAGACATATTCATTGGACGCGGGTAAAGTTGGGGGGGGGGGATGGAATTGAAGACTCCTTGTAGCAATTGGTAGCTTACCCTTTTATTTTTGGATAATTACACTTTGAAACCCTGATTTTCACCTAGTTTCAATTTCATCCCTCATTCTAGCTGCAGCACAAGTGCTCTTGAATATATTAATTTGTGACAAATTGGTCCTATCATCACGCACCATCAGGAATTTGGAAAGAAAAAGGTCATGTGATGTGCACATAATATCATAATGAAGTTAAATGACTATTACCTTATGTTTGTTAGATGAGATCCTTATCTTACTCTCGCCTTCACTTCTTTTTAGCAATGACACGCACAACCGCCATTCAAGAATTCCTTCACCCCTCAATTCTTGCTCTCTACCCAAGGTACTAAATTGTGGTATTAGAAGACATATTGGTATTGGTTATACGATCATGTATCGACCAATATTGGATGGTATCGGTTGATATATTGATAAATTTCGATATCAGAGGTCCAAAATCCTTATACGTTCGGGCTGATACGATACGTAATGATCGCTATTTTAGACCGTGTCTCTACCTCCTCACCCCAAGCGCCTCTCTCTCTCTCTCTCTCTCTCTTTCTCAGCCTACTATCTCTTTGTTTGGTAATGATATTCCTATGCATGTGGAAGCCACATGGAATGGAATGGTTCATGTTCCATGCTTGGATTTGTTTATTCACAATTGGTAAATGTAATATGGTGCTGCAATAGCCATCCTTTACATTTATAAACCATTGGTTAGTATGGTCTCCACTTATAGCTTCAGAGCCCCTATCTGGTGCTACTTAACAGGATAGTTGTCTATTGCGCACGGTACACAATACTTATCGTGCGATACGTCGCATTGTGAAGGATAATTTCCCTGTGTTGCATGCGTGAGTCGCATCCCTCGTAAAATCGATCAATACATCCTTCGAATCGTGCAATACATTGCGATTTTACGACCTAAAGAAGAACAACGATTAGTTGAGATTGAATTGGGTTGGGTCACGACATATCCAAAACATAGAAAACTCATTTTTCATGTATTTTTCTGCATTTTTTCATGAAATCATTGGTTTTTTACATGCAAATCGATCACTGATGTTGCTGATCGACAGAGATTTTATTCAATTTAAGATAAATCTAGTCGACTCACGAGTTTCATCCATTGTCAGTGTTAATTGGAATGAACAAGCAAAAACTTCACAATTTCTCTAGTTTTTTGCGTTGATTATTCCACTTGAAGGGTCGATTCACTTATTAGGAAGTGAATTTTAGTTTGTTTTTAGGGATTTTTTTGATGTCGATGGTATTTGTCAAATACCCAAAGATACGACCCGATGTTAACTCATTATATGAATCTGTTTTATTTTTTAAAACTAATAAAAATACTCCAGCTGGCGAAGGCTTATGCGTTTAAAAAGTATGTAAGCCTTTAAAGTTCCCTAGGTGATATAAACTAAAGCTGTAAGGTTTTAATCATAGCCCCGCTTGTCAAGACAGTGCTCTGCGCCTCTGCTGCAGTTCTTTACTATATTCGACGCAGTGAGTTGTTATTCTATTCTTCAAGTGGTCTCCACCTTTGTTTCTTTCGATTTTAGCAAACAAGGTAACCTCCAACTATTTATTTACTAGTTTATTTAGCATTATGGACATTAATGGCTGATAAAGGGAAAAAGAAAAGAGGAAATGACCCCAAGTGGGATCATTGCACACGTTTATTAGAAAGTAAGATTGGAAGATTGAAGTTAAAGTGTAATTATTGTTTTAATGAGTATTGGGGTGGTGTTATTCAAATGAGGCATCACTTTGCTCAAACTCATAAAGATGTTGCCTCGTGTCAAAAAGTTTTGAATGATGTGCGGAATATATTTTTGAAGATTTTGAATGAATTGAAAAAAGTCTCGAAAGAAATTGGAGTACTTTTGTTCTCATACATTCTAAAAAAGAAACTGTTTGGAGCCACAAAGAGTGAATGCACTAGTCTTCGTAAAATACAACACCAATTTAGAGTTAAGACAATTGAAGAGACAAGAATGGTAACTCATATGGTCCAATATGTTTATGCGATATGTAATCTAATTACCGAAAAAGAAGATCCATACTTACCCGAAGATAATTCATGGATGGATATTTATGAATGTTTTCAAGTTAGCGAATGGAGTGTAGCACTTCAAAAAGAAAGCAAGGTATAAATTATTTGATTGTTTTTAAAAAAATTATTTCTTATTGCAAATTATGTTTTTCTAAGTGAAATTTCTTACAATGTTATACATTATAAAATTATAATATAGGTCCAAGAAATTTAAATGCTGTGAAGAAAGGAAAGAAAAATGTAGTTGAAGAAGATGAGTAAGATATTGAAATGATTGAAGTTGATGATGAAGAGGAAGACATTGCCAACGATGACATGATAGCGGATGTAGATAATGATTTGGATATCGACCTTGGAAATGATGAATGAAGGATGAAGACTTTTGTTTACACAACTTAGCTTCTTTTTTTGGGGGTTATATTTCATGTAGTTAAAACTCAAAACTTTTTGTTGTTTAACTATGCTTATTTGTTTGGCTTCTTTTATTGGGATGTTTGATATTGGACCGTTTGAACTATCTTTATTGAAATAGATTATATATTTTTGTTCTATTTTTGCAACATTAATGTTTTATACTTCATATAATTTTTGTTTTTATTTATTTTAAAATAATTAAGAAAACTTACTTTACACGATACGATACGGTATACGATACGTAAAAACAGAAATACGATTCACGATTCGATACACGAGTTGACAACTATGCTTAACACATAGATGCACAAGGTATGTTTTGGATTTGTAGTAACAACCTGTTTTGGGATTTAGTTAGAGGAGATTTTTTTAGACTAAAATTAATTTGCTTGATCATATGTTGGAATCCTATAAAAAATCTGCTCTTTGATGGAACCAATTTGTTCATCGCTTATAAATTTACCCATCAACATTATGAGTCGAAACTACTTACCAAAAACTAAAATAAAATTAATAGTAATAATAATTCTAAGTAATAATTGATTGGAACTAAAGGTTTCAACTTTTGTTTCTCTTGTTGCTTATTATCAAAGTTGTACTAAACTTGAGTTTTTCCTATTTAGGTGTAATAAAAAATCAAAATGCAATGACAATCAAGATTATAGTTAGATTTCGTCAATTTCAATTTGTTTGAATGCTATTCTGATGGGCAATTTAATGGTGGCCATGAAATCCAAAATCTTTGATAATTGGTTGAATTACTTTGGGACCTCGAGTTCTGATAGTTCAAGGGAAGAAGTTTATTTTGGTTAGAGGAGAGATGAAAAAACTGCTATACATGCCACTGTGTAGGCCTTACCTAGATGCTTAGATGTGATGTTCAGATAAGCCATTTTATAACGACTCAAGTGGACTATTGGCCCAATAACATAGATAAAGAGCTTCATAATGTGGCCCAAAATGTTGAAGTTCAAGTTATTAGTAGTAGTCTGTAAGTTTCTTTATATACCAAATTTAATTTTTATCTCCTATCGATGTGAGATGTAATATCATAATATCCCTAACTCAAATACATGACGTCCTTATCCTGTGACCTAGGTCTTTTTCCTAGATGGATGTGAATAGTAGCTCATTAGCGGACACATAGCAGCCCATTAATGTACACAAGGTATATAACTTAAGGGGCTTTACCCCTCTCCGAAGTCTTTACTTCTTTATTCACACCATCACGGAACCCTTGATAGGACTAAGATTGGTTCTAATACCATTTGTAATGACCCACATGGATTACTGGCCTAATAGCTTGAATAAAGAGTATAATAACTTGGCCCAAAATGCTTTAACCTAAGTAATTAGTAGTAGCTTACAAGTTTCTTTATATACTATTCTTAAGTTCTATCTTTCACCAATGGACATGGGCTGCAAGCGAAAGATTGGGGAATGCTAGTCAACTATTTATTATTTGATATGCATGGTATGAATTAGATGTGGTCTTATAGTCTTATAGTTGGACTTTGTGTTTCATGTAGGTAACAATATGTGTTTCTCAAATTTCCTAGAATGTTATGGTCATACTTTTCTTCGTCAACTTGATTTCCAGCAATCATGGATTATAGAATAAGCGGAAAGGACATCTCAGAGGATGATATAATTCAAGTGAGTGCTTCTTTGATCTACTTGACTGTCATTTATATCCATGCATGTAACTTCATTTATTATACCTTGGAACTTTTGTCTGCTTCCCTCTTTTTTATTTTTTTATGGGGATAATATGACTCATAAGGCTAAAATCTGTACTTATTTATTCAATGTTTAATTTATCCAGTATTTTATGATTCATGATTGTTGCTGTAAATATGTGTATTATTTTTGTGTCTGGGTTTTTATGTGACATTAAATGGTTCTTGTTGGGAGTGAGGTGCTTATACTTAAGGAATACGGATTCTTTAATTTTGATTTGTTACTATTGCATGCTGTGGTAATCATATTGCTGTTAATTTGGGCCACTAGTAGATGGGATGCATTGACTATTTTGATGGCATATTGGAACATGGTTTGTTGGTTTCCTCTCGGTGACAATAATAATATGTCCTATTCACTGTTATCAGAACTTGGCTCCTGGTCACAGCATACCTTGTAAATGTCTTGGGGACCAATTTGCTTCTGAAAAGTTATACGCTATGAAAGAACATAATCTTATATTCAGCTCTGGAGTCCATGTGTTGCAACAAAGTCAACATTTATTGCAGGCAATTGCTCTAAAATCCATTAACATTCATGGGATTGTCTGGGAGGCTAAAGTACCGTTCAGTATGATTGTTATACTAATCAGGAATAAGCCTTCTAATTTTCAATACATTCACATATCAATACAACAGATAAAGTTATTAGTAACAAACCTTTATGTGATGTTCCTTTTTGTTTGCCCTCTTGTTGGGTGGATATAGCGGGTTGAGTACACATCCATATAGTTAAAATCAAACACTGCCAATTTTGTGCCTGATGTTCTATGAATCTAATTAATCTATATGCTACTACAGACTATAATCGGACTTGGACCTCTAGATTGACCAGGAATAGTATGATTTCCCAAAATATCAAATCTTTTACTTAGCTGCAAGCATGCCTAATCCGATCATAATCTGTTCCACATCATCACATGCAACAAAACTTGGTGAGATGTCGTACTAGGATCTTGTGACATCCCCCATATTGGGGGAATCCTATTTTTCATTTTATACTCGACGATCTGATGTTTTTCATTTATTTGGGTTGTTTTATTCCATAGGCTATGAGGTAGGGGTGTACTTAAGTGATCACATGCTTGGCACATGACTACATAAGTTAAGTTACTTGTGGCAAGTGCAGATTTTCAAGAATGGGAATCTCAATTCAATGCTAGTGAGTTTCATGTGACTGATTAAAATATAATCCAAAAGTTCCAAAATGTGACAGTGCTTGGCTGATTAAATAGAACTCCCAGCATATGGCTGCTGACCCCTCTTTCTCCTACAGTATCCCTTTGTTCTTTTTTATCCCTTTCTTTCTCTTCTCCCCTGTTAGTCTACTTTCCCTTCCCCTTCTCTTTTGCTCTTTTCTTCTCTGTTGTCTTTTTTTCTTTCACTGGTCTTTCATCTTCTCTCTCTTGTTCTTTGTTAGTATTTACATCGTGCCTTGGTTGGGTGACTATAAGCTTCAGAGATATCTTGGGACAGCTTCTTGTAGATTCCTTTAGTTCATTAACATTTGCTTATGGAGACAATCTATTTCAAACCTTCGTTCCTATTTCTCTACTCAGACAATTCATCAGCATGTGCCCAATGATTTTAATTTCATAATTGCTGGGTGGCTCGTAGGTTTTGTAGTAAACTTTTGTCACGTGTGATTAACTTAATTTTGACTTGAAAAGTAGTTGAGTTAGGCTTATGTTTGGTGGCATTAAAATTTGCTTATTGCATCCTGAAGAGCTGTCTTTGTTTTTCCAGCTCTTTGGAAAGAGTAATTGCTGAATTTTGGGTGTGTTCTCTATTTTCATGAACTTTTCCAACATATTTTCTTAATTTGCAACCCTAGAGCATAAGTAGCATGAACACGCACGCACCCATTGACACGCCGACTAGTCGATTTTCGAAAATGAAAGGCACAATACATTTAGAACACGTTGAAAATATATATATATTTTTATATATTTAAATGTCAAATATATAAATAGGTTATTCAAAGGTAACAAAAATTATGCCAAATATTACTAATTAAATTTTAAAGGTATATAATATTTTATCTTTTACATGTTTCATCACATATTTAGTGTACATAAGTTGCGGTTTAAAGAATCCAAAATATTGTTATTATGAAGAGATTAATAACATATGACTTGTTCGGAGGGTTTAAGAAGTGCCATCGAAGTATCCGAAATGTGTCGAAAAAGTATTTAATATTATAAATTGAGATAATTACACTTATCTTCCCTGAAGTTTAAGCTTATTACAGAGACCTCCCATGTAGTCTTTGAAATTACACTGCCCTCTCTTCTATTTTATTTTTGTATTTCACTTTAACTTTTCTGTTAGTTGACTGAACGGAAATTAGTTTTACCGTTAAATATTTTATTCTTTTTCCCATTTTACCCTTACTAGCTTCAGAAGAATTAATTCATCTCTCTCTCTTTCTCTCTCTCTCTCTCTCTCTCTCACACACACACACACACACACAAAAGCAAACCCACCGCCACCCACCACCGTGAACTCCACCATAAAAGCAAACCTCAGGTGTTTTTGATTTTGAGGGAGGGTAATCACAAACATGAAAACAGATGACAAGAAAATTGCTAGAGAATAAGGGCAACAATGCAATTAGCTTGGAGGAGGCCGACTTGAACCGAGCTGATTTTGAGGCGAGGCGCTAGAACCGGAGTCGGAGCCGGATAGCATGTCGGCGAGGGCACTCATGGCTCTAACCTGCATCTCCAAAGCAGCGATGTAATCAGTTGCTTCTTCTAGAATCACCGGTAACGGTTCTTTCCGGCAACCGAGTACTAAACGGCCGAGAAAGCGAACCTTCCTCTGGACAACCAGTAAGTTATTCGACTTCAACCGTAAAACACTCACTCTCAGCTTCTTCGACCGGTTGTTGCCGATGAGGCATCATCAACGGCATCGTCGTTGTCAAGGTCGTTCTCGGCATCGACGACTCTGGATCAAGATCAAAGGGAGAGACGGCAGTGGCGTGCGGCGTGGGGGTCGGCGGTGGCGTGCGACGTCCCTCTCTCTCTTCCCCTACCTCTTTGCTCTTTGTAATATATATATATATATAAACCTAGTATTTTCTTTCATTTCTTTATTTTTCTTTATTTTTTCTTTATGTCTAGAAATCAAATAACTTACCTTGAAATTGATCAAAATAAAAAATAAGTTGATCTAATTGACGAGGGGTACATACTCAACTGATTGGATCATGTTTTTGACAAGTTCAAAATAAGTTAGAAAAATAATTTTTAATAAAATTAATTAAACGATAATTCTTTGATTTAGCTTTGCCGAAGCAGTGTACCAATGATCGGAGCCATTCATTAGCGGCGTTAAGGTGTCAAAAGGGTAGTAAATACTGGAGGTAGTAAGTGGTAGCTGTATTGCCATATGATTTTGAGGTGGATATATATATATGTGTGTGTGTGTGTGTGTGTGTGTGTGTGTGTGCATATTCATAACCAGAGTTTTCAAGATCAAACCAGAGCCTTCAAATTCCTCCATTGATGGCGGTGAAATCATGTGGGTTGTTAGAGTACGCTTCTGGGCGTTGGTCGCGGCAGTGGTGGTTTTGGGGTCGCGGCAGTGGTCGCGGCGGATGGGGTAAATGAAGAAGAAATGAAATTAGGGCAAATAAAATTACAGTAATTTGAGAAGAAGAAGAAATGATGTGTACACAAGGGTAAAATGGTAAAAGTTCATTTGCCGTTAACAGCGTTTGCTAGACAAGTCTGACAGGGGAGGGCGGTGTAATTTCAGAGATCACGGGGAGGTCCCTGTAATAAGTTTAAACCTCGAGGGAGGTTAGTGTAATTATCTCTTATAAATTTAAATTTTTAACTAAGATAAGTTTGAAAAGTGTTGGGCACGTTTTTAAGAGTGCCCAAATAGTGTTGGTGTCCGTCATGGGTGTTCGATACGACACGCTTACTCTGTGGAAGTCTCTTTTCTTCTTGTCTTAGAGCTGCATTATAACCTTTCTCGCTTAGTCCTATTCGATTGGCTTAGCCAAGATGCGTCGGACGTGCTTTTACGAGTGTACAGAGAGTGTCTGTGTGTGACACTGGTGTCCCATACGACACGCTTGTTCTGTGGAAGTGTTTGTGCTTCTTAGCCTAGACCTGCATTATAACCTTTCTTGTTTAGTCCTACTCGATTTGCTTAGTCAACAATTCTTTAAATCCAAAGCAGAACATCACACTACCCAGTGAACCCCAACAATTGTGAAAATCATGGTCCAACTTTCCTTGCCTTCTACAGAGTGCAATAGGAAACTATTAATCATTCATTCTGTCATTTACTAGATACCACTACAATGCGGATGAATATTTTTCCAATCTATTTAATCATCAATGCTCAAAATGGCCTCAAATAGCCGCATGCCTGACAAAAAACTTTTGACGGCAATTTAATCTGCCAAATATTTTTCCAAGTCAAGTCTTTTCCTTACCCCCACTGGATTTTGGAATATGAGCTCATGGTATTTTCCTATTACTTATAATATTTCCTAGTGAACTGTGGAATTTTCATTTTTAAAATATCCTAACATACCTAAATTGTCCCAAAAAAAAAATCCTAATATATCTACAAAAGGTTTTGTCATGAATGTGGGAATTTGGAGTGAACAAGCCAATCTTCAATGGCTGTCGGGTGCAGGTTCGTTGGAAGAAAGAAAGTGAGGGATGTTTCAAATTCATTTTATAAAGAGAGCTCATTTTCCAATATATGAATTTAGGTGCAGCACCAATTGGAACATAAGAAACTTGGCGTAGAAGTTTCTTAGAAATAGAAGAACCCACATGGGTTACTTAAAACTTTTTGATGGTCACAGCCATTATGAATTCCAAATTCTCGCACACTACGTATAACTGCTACTAGCTGTTGTAATTACTTATGAAAGATGTTGCTGCTCTCTTGTTGCATCATCGACATATTTCCATTGTTTCTTTGTCTGGTACTCTAGTAGTAACATAGGCAGAATAAAAGTAAGGATGCTTTAAAATAAATCCATATCACTTGCCAAGGAGGGTAAGCAGAGGACACCAAGACTCGCTGGAATTCTGTTGCTATCTATCACCTTTCTCTTATTTTAGATTCAGTGCATTTTACTACGATCAATATGCATGAGATTGCACATATGATGTCCTCAACCTTTTTATTCATTTTTTAAAAGGATTTTATGTATTTATATTTGAATGAGTAGTCAAACATTTAAGAAGGGGAAACAAGTAGAAAGACAATTCTATGAACCCCCAGAACGCATTTGACCATGTTAACAGTTTTCAATTTTTTAAGTCTGATAATTATTCTCCTACAATTTATTTTGGAAAATATATTTATTGCTTGACATCACATTTATTCTAGAACTGGGAAAGTTGCAATCTGCAGCTGTATATTTGATTCATTAGGCGTGACTCTTTTGCTAATGCCTATATTTTCTTTACCCTTGTGGTTGAGCAGTTCCGTCGATTATGCAGGACATCTGGAGCAAGGGTGTCCATTGACACAACCAATGCACGAGATTCATTATATCGTGCATCAGTTGACTTCGTTTTGAACATTTGTGGCAGGTACTTCTCAGTTCCTATGACTTAACCTCCTTGTCCCTGGCTTTTTATACTTCACCAGTGTGTACTTCAAATGGTTATAATTTTATTCATTTATTCCAGTGCGGAAAATCAATCTACTTTTGTTCACATAGACGGAGAGGATGCCCGGCAATTCATTGTTGGGCTTGCCGATAACATTGGTCTTGAGAACACTCGTGCTGCGAGAATAGTTTCTGCAATTGTTGCTGCTCGTACACGGTTGTGCTTTTTACAAGCTTGGGTAAGTCTTTTCACCCTCATACCTGGAAGCAGCAGATTGGTAACAGTATTATTATCTTTCTGCAAAGGCAATTATGACAAGGTGTTTTACCTCCGCCCTTTTTTTAGAAATATATAGTAGTTAATAAATACTCAAGGTGCACTGAGGTTCCAAGGTTTCTTGGGGCCCATGTGCCTTGAGAAAATTGTGACACATGTTGTATAGAGCATGCGAACACTTTACACTATATTGTAACTCTGCAATTTTAATTTGGGTGCCGCATCAAATATAACTTTCTATCACAACCATTAAGCTATAAAAAGTACAACTTAATCATTGATGATTGCAATGCATGAGCAATCCAACCTAACAAAACTAGTTGATCATAAAGGATAAGAATTCCAGTTAAATGTGTGTGTGTGTGTGTGTGTGAGAGAGAGAGAGAGAGAGAGAGAGAGAGAGAGAGAGAGGATGCATCCATTTTAGAAGCTTGCATATCATTATTAAAAACCTTTTAAATTCATGTATGCACTTAAAGATGATTTTAGAAATATGTGTTTTAAAACAATTGTTTGAAACCTGGAAGTAGAATGTTAAGCAAACAGACAAAGGTACAGATCAAGTGTAGCCTTCTTAACCTGTTGAGTCAACCACAACCAAACCTGACATCATATGTCATAAATACTTTTTAAAATCACAGTAGAATAAATATATATGTTGCCTTTGGCCTAATGGTACGGGTGTCACTTTCCCAAATGGGAGGTGAGGAGTTCAAGCTTTGCCAAAAGCAAGGTGTGAAAATGGGTGCTTGTGTATTTTCCGATCAAAAAAGAAAAAATAATTAACACCTAAAAGGCAAAGTAATGGTGGATACTACATGACCCAAAAAATGCACTTGGCCAAGCAAATTCAAATGAATAAAAATATTCTATCTATGCTAATCTGTAGTGTCGGTGGTTAATTCAAACGTATGACATAATCATTATTGCCAAGGAATATGTAATTTCAATAATTGTTACACAAATTCAACAAATATGAGAACTAACCGAGGATTCCCTCCTACTTCTGCTAGTTATTGCTCCAATTTTACTGACTTCTTCAGTGGCTCATATTTGAATGACATTTCCCCTTGCCTCAATCTTTTTACATCATTGCGAAAAATGTACCAACCTAAAAAGGTTGTTCGACTGCAGTTTCAGAATCCACAAAACAACTACATCGATTTCTACTCTGTGGCTCTTGACATCAACTACAACAATACCCCCAAGTATCCATACACACTCACATGGAGGGTGAATAGTGAAGATCGAGTGAGAACTGGAGACAGCTGATTAAGTTGCAGAGGGAGAAGGTTTTGAGTGACTTGCCATTGCAGGGGATGGAGACGAAGCCTTGCTCATGGTGTGTCTAGTTGGATTGAAGGGTGAGAACCCGAGAGAGCTGATTAAGTTGCTGAAGGAGAAGGTTTTGACTGATGCCATTGCAGGGGATGGAGATGAAGCCTTGCCCATGGTGTGTCTAGTTGGATTGAAGGAATAAGGAGCAAGGGAGAGAGATGAGAGAAACAACTGATTAGGTTACCAGAGGACAAAAAGCTGTTGAGTTTAAACCAGAGAAGGCGGCAAAACTCGGAGCCAAAAATTGCTTTCTTAGACTGAACTGAGGAGTGAGTGAAAGCTGAGTGAGACAGAGCCATTGTCAACTCCAATTTGAGGCTGATTGGGCCCTACAAATTTCTCCATTTTATACACCACCAATGACCTATCTGGGTGGATCAGTGAAACAGCAAACCGTTCGCACGAGTGGCTGGCTGTTTGCCTGTTTAAACAATGATTGAGCGGTTTTACAAAAGTTAATTGGATTTTACGAGAAAGGTTTGAGATGTATGTTTGGACCATTTTCTAAACATTTTTCCTGTTCATCCTCTCAAATTGGCTGGTTTGGTCCAGCCCGGTTTGTGAAATATTGTTTAAAGCACATAATGATCATTTGCTGAAGTTAAATCAACAGCACATATAGTGTCTAATTAAAAACACTATCCAACTACAATTTTTGGCCCAGGCTGCAATGTTTTGGAGAGTTGCATCTCTAAAAGGTGCAACACATGGCTGGCCCTTGGGTTCACTCCTACTTGAAAGATCCTTGCCTGTGCATGGTTACAACTAGACATTTTCTTTGCTTGACCAGAAAGATAAATTTGTGTCTTACACTTCCAGTGAAGTTCTGATGGCTTTTTAATTAAGAGATCCTTGAATTCTGTTGTATATCTGGAACAGGATGTAGAGGAAAGGAACTCTTATGTGGCAATAGATTTGATCTTTCACTGTTTTCCAAACTTGAATCCTGAAGTTCAAATTTCATCTCCTGCTTTAATGTTCAAGCGAACAGACCTACTGACTCTTTTGGTGCCTTCTGTGTTCAGTTCTAATTTTCATGTTGCAATAATTTTTGGATTTTCAGGCTTTGCAAATGCAAGGTAAACATTCTGAAGCAGTGGTGGAACTGTCAAAGATATGTCTCATTCACCGGATATTTCCTCCAGAAGAGTGCTCAGTATGTGCTGTTTATTTATTTTATTCAATTTTCTTATGTTCTGCACAACCTGTTCCGTGATTCTGTAGGAAACAAAGCGTGTTGTGTTTTTATTTTCCAGAAACATACATTATTGTTTCAATTACTTCTTGGATTTCGTAAAGCAAATGTAAGTATTCAAGCTGATTGTTTGCCAAAGAAATACCTACTAGTGCTCCATAATGCCCTTGAATACTGCTCACATTTGTTTGAGCTTCCCTTTCACTTTTTTCTGTTTCCTTTCTCACCCTTGATGATTTGACTTCGTTTGACAAACCTGCACATCCTTAGTTTCTAGAAAGCATACCAATCCTACCTTGTCCTGATGTGTGTAGGAGATGGCCACTTGTCAAACACACTGCAAAAGTTGTCCTATTATTTTGAACATGCTTCGGGCATTAGTTGGATATATGTTCATGTGAGCATGCTAAAAACTTCTCATTTGGATTGGGCTAACTATGGGTTTTAAGTATAAGGCTCTTGCGGGTTTGCTCTCACCAAAGACCTTCAGCCTAATAAGCCCAAATTTGAATTAGCCCACTCAAGAGTCTCAGACCAGCAGTTTGAACAAAATGGCCTTTTTGTTTTTCGAAGCATTTGTTGGATTGATCAGACTGCCGACATGATATCCGAACATTCAATTTGCCAACACCTATTGTTCATAAATAGAGTTGCTGTCACACTCCAACCCAGTGGTTAACTGTGAATCAAACACAACTAACCCATCATTAATGACATCAAGTCTTGATATGAAATTATACATCATAATATCTGTTCTATACAATATATGCAAGTACAACTATTCATATTACAACAAATTTGGAAACAAGTCCTTTAAATTAGAACTCAACCAAAATATCCTTCGGGTTTGTTTGTTTGGAGGATTTGTGGGATAGGATTGGATATAATATCCTATCACTTTACATATCCTTTGTTTGGTGTTCTAAATAACTTAGGATATAATATCCATCTTAGCCTTATATCCATGGATTTCAAATACTAGGGGAGGGGTGGTTTTTCATATCCCCTCCTCCTACAAGACTTACTTCTTCATGTCTCTCTGCAAACCGTCTCTCTCTCTCTCTCTCTCTAGACACTTTTTTATTTCTTATTTTTTTAAGAAAAGCAATTGTTAACTTAGAATATAAATTGTTGAATTTTTTTTTAACAAACAGAGTTTTTGTGTCAAACAGATTTTTTTAACGAACATATTTATTGTATCAAGTTTCCATATAAGGTTAAATAGGGAAAACTATTTTTTATCTCTATTTCACAAATTTATATTTATCTATGTCCACCATGAAAACAAACACCATATATGTCTATACCTAAATATAACATGTCCAATGTTATATTCTTTCATTTTGTATCTATCCTTATATCCGACAGTATTTTATATCCATCAATTTATCTCCGAATAAACAAACAGACCCTTAGACTTAACAGTGGACCTGCGCACTATCACTAAACCTAAAAACAAAAACTTGGGAGGGGGGTTGTCTACTATCAACTTGCTTAGCGAATGTACAACTCAAATAAATGGAAGTAAGTAATAAATAAGAAGTAATAATTATTACTTCCACAAATATAAATTGTAATATAAGTATCAACTTTAATTTACAATCAATTGCCCATTCTGTTCTAAGATTCACTCATCACTAAAATAAAAGTGAAGTAAAGAATAATTATAACGGCTACACAACATATCACATCTCACTCGGAATGAGAGGATATTACCAACCATATAAAGAAACTTGGTATTTTGGCTTACCTTCAAAGAGGTATAACTATCTATTTACAATGATAAAGAAGGATTATAGAAAAGGAAGAAAATAAATTACAGATCAAATTACAATCAATAAAATCCTAACTTCCTTATGTGTTGATTTTAGTAATCCAACCATAATTATCGAGACCTTAAATTCTTAAAATATATTATTTCTAACACTCCCCCTCAAGTTGGGACAAAGATATCAATCAATCCCAACTTGATAATTAAAGACTTGTGCGGAGATGGTTCCACTGGACATGCTTAGGATTGGTCTCCGGACGTGGATTCTCAGTTTTTCAAAACTAACTAGATTTTAGACCAACGCTACCGAAACAATGATACCGGAACATCGGTAGCCCTAAAAAACAAAAACAATGCTCCGGAACAACAACAGTAGCTAAAAAAAAAAAAAGAACAATATTATCGGAACATTGGCAGTCCCCAAAAAACAAAAACAATGCTACTGGAACAATATCGGTAGTCCCCAAAAACAAGAACAATGCTACCGGAATAACATCAGTAGCTCTCTAAAACAAGAATAATACTACCGAAACAATATCGGTAGCCGCAAAAAACAATAACAATGCTACCGGAACAACATTGATAACCCCCAAAATCAAGAATAAGATCAAAAGAATAATAATTCTCCAAAAAGTGCATTGTCAAAACTAACAATATAATATATTGAGACTTTAATGATACATTAATACCAATGAAGCACAGTGATCTAGAACTCGCAAACCACAACAGCAGAGAAGATAAGGAACATCGACAGCTGCGAAGAAAAGAAAGAAAAAAACTAGTGGAGGTGAATAAAGACCAGCGACAGTGGTGGTAGTGAAGGAAAACCAACGATAGCGGCAAAAACTTTGACGGTGACGGTATACCAGTGACAGATTCGCGATACTGGTGAAGGAATATCGACAACAAAGGTGAGGGAAAGCAGTGATGGTAGCTAGGGTTTCTACAGAGTTTTTTTTTCTTCTTTTCTTCATATTTTGGCTCTGATACCAAGTAGAATAACATAATTCAATAATTTTGGCTTACCTTTAAAGAGGTATAGCTATTTATTTATAATGATAAAGAAAGATTACAGAAAATAAAAAAAATAACTTGTAAATCAAATTACAATCAATAAAATTCTAAGTTCCTAATATGTTGATTTCAGTAATCCAACCATAATTAACGTGATCCTAAATTCGTAAAATATATTATTTCGAACAATTCCATCACTATGATCAAACCATGACAGTGAATGTGTATATGCATGCAATTTTTTATGAATGCTACAATGCTACCATGAGCTTCATTGGCTCAAAGCTCATTTGCAATTTTGGCAGGAATCAGCTATTTTGACAAACAATCATTCACATTTTATCAGTGATCACAAAGCTACTCTCAAGATGGAGTTAGAGTATGTATGGTTACCTCTGAGTCTAGCGTTCAACCATTAAATACAAGAAAGACCATTTAGAAATGAATATTGAAGAAACTTGCATGAATTCACTCAAGTTCTAGGATATAGGTCAACTCTTTTAGTCATAACTCAAGATATATATCATCTTATTACTCATAAGAAACTAGACATCATAAGTTTTAATTTGATAGGTCATGGACTAAGACCGGAGTCCGAATGTGAAAGTTATGACCATTTAAAGTTGTGTTGTCTAGACTTGCTTGCTCAAGCGAGGTCTTTCCTCGCTCAAGTGAGTCTTTTGCTCGTTTAACAATTTAGAATTACCATTCTGCTTGCTTGACCCGTCATTTAAGAAAACAGGATCTTTCTCTCGAACATCACACCATTTCTAAGAGATTCCTAAGTTCTAAAATGATTCACACTCACTTCCCAACATGAATTCAAGTGCCAAACATGTTAGAAATTCAAAACAAGCTTACAAAATCAAATCAATGAGAAATGATAAACTCAAGCTTCCTAACTCTTGACATGAAAACTCAAACTCTAATACCTTTTTCAGTCATTTAAGTCAACTCTCCACTATTTAAAGGTGCTAAACATGCATAACTCTATATGGAATCTCTCTCATACAAATCTCCTTTAAAAGCATGCAAACCATAACATGAAGAATAAAAGAAATATGAATTAGTATAGGAAATCAACTTTCTTACCTCAAACAGGAGCTTCCCCAATTTTTCCTTTCTTTTTCTTCTTCCTTTTCTCTTCTTTCTCATCTCTTTTCTCCCTTATCTCCTTTGGGTAAACAAACTTGTAGAGACAAACCTGTCTCTACTCTCTACACATAAAACACACTCGTGTATGCAAGCATGAGATGCAATCTCGGCATTAAAACCAATCTCTATTAAGCATGATGTGTAATAAATAATGCTAATACCTCTTTTATCACTTAATCATCATTATGCAAGTTTATTATTTACTCACACAATAAGTTTTTTGGAAACCTACTCACACAATAAGTTAACACGCAAGAAATAACGATTCATCAAAAATTTTTTTCCTTAAATTACCTATTTTGCCTCTTTCTCAATGAATCATGATAATTAACTCCCTAATTGAACTTTCGGAAATTACATAAACCTTCCAAACTCTAAGGTCTCGTTTGATAACCGTTGTAGATTGAGTGGGATTAATAGTGAGGTGGGATTAAGAAATAAGGTAGGATGGGATTGATAATGAAGTGGGATTATGAATGGGGTGGGATTAGTTTTTTTGTATTTGATTTGGGTAGGATTAAGTGATGGACTATAGAAACTCATGTTTGATTTGGGTGGGATTAAATAGTACGGGATTTGATTAAATTTATGGATTTTCAATCTTACCCTTGTACTAAAAAACTAAGAAATATATTTTAGTCTTTTTTGTATTAGCTACTAAGTTAATTTATTTTAAAATTAACTTAAATAAGTTAATAAGTTAAATTTTATGTTATTTATTTTAATATTTTTTATTTATTTTAAATTTTTCAAATTTACTCTTTAGAAAAATTTTTAAATTAAAAATTAATAATTCACTCCCATCTTCAGCTCTCTCTCTCTCTCTCTCTCTCTCTTCCGTCTCCCCCATTACCGTTTTCCCCATTACCTGCCATGCTTTGGAAGATGAAAATGTGAGGAAGGCCTGGGCAATTTAGGAAATTCAGCTATAACCAGGTGGACTGGACTAATAATACCTAGTCCATCCTGGGTTTTCCAATCCGGCAGTTTTAAAGGATTAGTAGTTCTGGCGGACTGTAAGTCCGATCCATAAATATTGAACCAAATATGAAATTAGTAGTCCCATGGTATTGTTAATCCAATCCGATGCTTATAATTGATATCAAACAAGGCCTAATAATCTATTCATCTGTAATCTCAATTCAAAGTAGCTTTTATATTTATGATTATTATTATTATTAATTTTTTTTGATTGGCAAATACTCACACCCACAACTCCCACACTCTGCACTTAGCAAGATTTAAACTCCCAACCTCTTATTTGGGAGGATAACACCTATACCATTGGGCCAAAGGCTACTTGGTTTTATATTTATAATTGATGAATGGTTAATGATAATGCAAGAATATCACCTGTGGGTCTCACAGTTGCCACTTGGGTTGGGTTCTAAGAATACATATCCTCAATAGCTTTATGCAAAAGCCCTAGGTACATGATGGGAAGGGGCTGGGGAAGTGTTAGACTTGGACTCCCACCTCAATTGACCACTGGGCCAGGCATCTACTTAACATCCAATTAGTTAAAGTATTAGGATTAATTAAGCTCAAATGCATGGCGTGGAAACAATTAATTACAAGAAAGAAAGATGATAGGGTTTATGTAGACATCTGCCCCTTATAGGAGTAGGATTCTAATTGATCGCTATAGCTTATCCAATGTAGGGGATTGCATCAAATTGATTTTATTGAAAAGTTCAATTTTAGAAGATAATCTCTTGAGAATTTATTTTTAAAGGAAGAAGATTCTAAAGAAGTTGATTTTGGGAAGATAATCCTCTAAAAAGTCAATTTTATAGAGCTGATTAAAAAATGCTGTGATAATTTGGAAAGATTACGAGTCTCTCTTAAAAGAATGTTGGCCCTATCTCTTTACCCAATCTTGTCGTCATCCATCATCACAAATATTATTAAATTAAATATCTACACATGAGATAAATATACAAAATAAAAAGCTCTGGTAAACAATAATAAAACAACCAATCACCTTGTGCCAAATGTGACCCTTCTTTGAATGGAGATTAGAGAGGCCATTAGTGAATCGCCACCGTCCAAATAATATTTATGATTACAACGTTTAGAAATCAAAAGTCATGGCAATAGGTCTGATGATTAGCCAACTATATAATAGTCTTAAGCAGGTATCACTTCTCAATCCTAAATGGGTAGGATTCCAATGTGGGGTACTCCAAAATTCCATATAGTCCTAGGTAAATTAAATGCTTAAGAAACTAGGATGGATCAAGATTTCCAATATTCATCAAATACAATTCCCAAGCTCAAGTGTGGCATTCTCATCTGTGTACTCCAAGTCGCCATGTTACCATTTGGTGTCTCAAAGTCAGCCCCAACTTTTGTTCTTCAAATGCCCCTATTTCTATACTTTAAGATTTTTAAAATTTATGAGCATTGGAGGACATTTGCACAATAATGTAGTTACATAAGCACTCAACTTCCTTCTTTCTCCCCTTATTCTTATTTTATTCTACTTTTAAATCCTATTTGGAAACAACAAAGATGCAAATTAAAACCAAAAATATGAAAATCACCTACTAGAATTTATCATGCAAAATTTTTAACTCAGTTTTTAAAAAATTCATGCCTACTGGAATACATGCATACTTTGAACTATCAAATTGTCTAATCATACTGTTTGAGCAAGAATTCAGAAAATAATCCTTATATGCTAGCATTTTAAAAGCATACGTTAACCCATCTAGTAATCAATTTAATGCTGGAAACACTGAACTTACAAAAAAATCATGAAAGATAGCAAAGCTAATCTATAGATACATGCTCATGATTTATATGCACAGAAATCCTAATCTTAAGAAGTTACACAAATCCTAAGCATCAGATAATGAAAATATGTACACTAAGCAATTGATATTGATCAGAGAAATTGAGAACCAACCTCATTGCTTAAAAATCCCAATTGGAGAACTTCAGAAGCTCTTTTGGGGTCCAATCCTTAAGCCTCTTGAATTCTTTCTTGCTTTCCCTTCGCTTTGATTAGAATGGATGATCAGGTTGATTGTGTTTGTGTAGAGAAGTTGGCCAGCAACCAGGTGTCGTGGTGATGTGGGGTGGTTCAAGGAGGTGGCATGATGGTTTAAGCCTTGTCTGAGTCTTGAAGTGGTTGGAATATTTAGGTGATTATGCTTAAGATGTGTGTATGTAGTTGTCATGTATATATGGGCTAGGGTGATTACATAGGCATATGAGAGACAATTAACTCATGAACTGTCGAAGAGGTCTACTAATCGAATTAGAGGATGCTCTTTCTTAGGTTTTAAGAGCTCTATGAGGATAACAGAAAATCGAAGTTTCCATTATAAATTTCCCCGACGGCCTGTCCAACTGTTGGAGGCCAGAGGAGGGCAGGTGGCTAGTCTGGAGGAGGGAAGGAGGTGGCCATCCCTAGGGTGCTAGCCTTCGCTGCTGCAACCATGTATTAACCCTCAACAGTCAATCCGACGCTGGCTTGGAAATGGGTACCGCTTCTTGTATTGACGCTCATTTAACTCGCCCAATAGAGGGCAAATCTTTACTATCACCTTTATGCATTGGATGTGTCATTTGTGGAACTTCTTTTGACCTCACTGAATTAATAACCAACCTTTATTACTTGCAATTTGTCTCCCCCTAATGGGATTGAGAGGAATAACGATCCGATCTACTTTCTTGCCCTCTCATCTCTCTATCAGTATAATGTGGGTGTTAGGTATTGCTGAAACTAATAGTTTATATATTATAACTTGTAGCAGAAGTTGTGAGTGCTTGGTAAATATGTTAGTTTGTTGCTAAAATAGAAGAAAAAGTAATTATATCTTTAGTAGCAGAAATTATGGGTGTTTGAAAAAAAATTATAATTTATTGCTAAAATTAATAGCAGAAAGTTAAAAATTGGTTGAAAAAACTCAATCAAACACCCCCAATATTAGAGCACAAATTATCATATTGTTGAAAACGAGTGTGCGCACGCATCTTTGATTGAGGTGTTGTTCGGCCCTATTGAGAGTATCTTTCATTCTCTCTTCATCAAACAGATAGACAAATACGCAATCCGATGGAGAAATTATGGCTTTCTCACCAGTAGCAAGCTCCAACTGGTGATGAATTGCTTCCAACTTCTTCATTCGGTTTGTAGCCATATCATAGTTTTAAATAGAGGTAGCGGTCGGTATAACGGTAACACTAGCAGTGACGCGGTTTCGGGTTGTAACGGTTGTAGCGTAACAATAGCAGTGTCTGGAGTTGTGAATTTTTTTATTTTTGCACAACTCAATAAAAATAACTGATTCACATGTTTTTATTTCAAAAGTCTATTTATTGGAGTTTAAAATATTTTATGGTAAATTTTGTTTACTTTTTAGACATGCTTCATTATATGTCTTAATTTTTTACTATATAGCCTAGTTAAAGTTAACACTTTAATTATTTCTGTGTATTAATTAATGAATTTATGTATTATAAATTCATAATGCAAACTTAAATGTCCTTTGAATTTTTAATAGTTATAAAGTATTATCTCCTAGTTAGCATCGGGTGACAAGGTATGTGATGTCGGGGTTGTATACTAAAAACCATAGTTTTGGTTTTAGTATTTAATTTTATTTCTTAATAAAATGGGTAAATTACACCAACGTCCCCTGATGTTTAAGATTATTTTAGGAACCTCCCCTGAGGTTACTAAAATGACACTGTATTTCCTTCTGTTTTATATTTGTATTTCACATTCACTATTCCGTTAGTTGACTGTTAGTTAACTGAACGAAAAGTGATTTTATTATTAAATATTTTATATTTTTTCCCCCTATTTTACCCTTGTATATATAATTAATTTCCCATTCTCTGTTACACTTCCTTTCTCTCTACAATCTCTCTCTGTTCCCTTGAACATCCATTAAATTAAAGGTTAATTATCCAAGTACTTCAAAGCATTTTCAGATCTCTATTTTGTAAAGGACTCAACTCACACGGTTTGACTCCATAAACAACACAAGAGGCTTCAACCACAGTCAAGAGATTGTCACAAATAACAGAAATCTGTGAAAACCCTCTGTGCCATTGAATCAGAAGTCGGCGTCTGGGGCCAAATGACTGCAATGTTATGTATTTTTTACCGGAGGAATCAGCGCATCAGCAAGCTTGTAGCTTGGCGGAGAAGCTGAATCTCTTCTTCCCAACTTCACCAGAATCCATGGCCCTTCGGCCACCGCCACTGCCACACCGCCTCACGCACCACCAAAATCAAAAGAACCTTAGTGTGTGTGTGTGTATATATATATATATATATATATATATAAGGATGCAACTCAAAACTCTAAATCGGTTCCTCCCGAAATCGGACCACCAAAACACTTGGTAAATGCCGGCGACGACTCCCCAAAACCAAAATTGTATGTGTAGGGCTGCGATTGGGGACCCAAATTGAGCAAATATGTATAAATCCCTTTCACGAGCTTCTCTTTTTCGAAGCCTTGTTTGATGATTTGGGCGATTAAGGAGTAGGGAATGGAGAGGAGAGGGGAGCGGAGGGACGACGTCGTCTTGGAGAGTTCGGATCGGAGGGCGTCGGAGAGGAGGGAGGAGAGAGAGACGTCGAGGTGGAGGGAGTGGGTGAGGGCGAGGTGGTAGCGGTGGTGGTGAGAGAAATGGGTGGTGACGTCGTTCGAATCTGTGTGGGTTTTTTAGGTATATCTCCTAACTAACTTGAAGAATGCAGTGTCATTAATCCCATGGGAAGCCTGCATGGTTGTTGGAATTTTCTTCTAAATCTTTTGTTTGTTTGTGATACCTCACACAAACATATAATGCAACTGAACACGTTTCAAATATTGTAAACTCTTGTTTCCTGCAAGGAGAATAATCCTCTAAGACCTACGATTTTTTATCTTGTCAGGTGGGTTGTGTCGAAATTTGACCATAAATTTGGAGGAGTGGAGGAGGGAGGTGACGGAAGAGGGAAAAGAGGAGTCAATGAGTTTGACAGTGACGGGAATAGAGAGCTGGAGGGAGAGGAGGGAGGAGATGGAGGGTGGGGGTTGTAAGAGCGAGAGGGATTTCTTGAGGGCGGAGGTGGTGGGCGGTAGGATGGTGTTGGTGAGGAGGAGCATGGCGGCGATGGCAGATAGGTTTTTGAGGCTTATCAGATGGGTTTATTGTTTGTTTGATTGGAAAATCTTCTCTCTGTTTTAGGAATTAGGGTATGAAATTAAGAAAATTAGGGATTTGTTATCTGTGAAGACAAGGGTAAAATTGTAAAAAATAATTTTCCATTAACGACGTCTTTTTGAGAACACTGACAGGGGAGGTTAGTGTCATTTCAATGACTTCTGGGGAGGTCCTTATATTTTCAAATAATCTCATAGGAGGTTAATGTAATTTACCCTAATAAAATTAGTTTTTCTATTTTATGAGAATTCTAATTAGTAATATATGCGTTTCATTATTTATTTAATGTTATGCATTGGTGTCTTTTATTCTATAAAGTATTTAATCTAGTGTGTAGAGTTTGGCTTACACACAAAAAATCGGATTATTGGTTATTGTAGAATATTATAGTCTTTGGTTCACAGTCTTAGATGGAATTGGACATACTATCGGTACGATTGTAACACAATGTTTTAGTAGATTTGTCTTGATTATGGGGAACAGTAATTGCTTTGACAATTATTCCGACTCATTGTGCTAATACACTGTGTATTGAACAGGATTGTGTTGGGGTAATTAATTTTATACCGACTATATAAATTAATTTACACCCCATGGTTATTATGATTGCTTATGTTCTTAATCATGAAATAATTATTAGACACGTATATTTAATGTTCGTTATTTTAATTCAATAGAGAGTACGATCTTTTATAGATTTATAATTCCGGTGAGTTGGATAACGGCGTTAATTATATGGTGGATATTAATTATTGACGAAATCCACGTACCGTGATCAGTATTGATGATAACCCCTTAAAGAAGTTTATAAGTTTTGACCGAGCCAAACCCTGCGATGGATTTTATAATTCATCTTGTCAAAAAGGTTTTAAGGATTTTTCGAAGAAGCCGATTAAATATAATTGTCAGTAATTTAATTTAATCGGTGGGTATCTGTAATCTTAAAGCAGGGATAATATATAAGCATTTAAAAATAGGAGCTCAAATATTTCGGTTTTGAGAATAAGGTTGGGAGTACAATTATAATTCTTTAGTGGAATGAATTATAATTTATGTTTTTATGAAATTACTTCTGGGTTGAGGTAGGATTTCATAATTGCATTAGGAACTCATGTCTTATTTACTCCACAGGTCTCTACTGTAGCCTATATATATGCAGTTATAATCCCTGAACAAAAAAAATTTAGTCAGTTAATTAAGAGGCTGAGATTTCCACGTTTTTGTAACCTAAGTCTAGCCAACGAGGGTTTTGAAGAATACGAAGAACGTAGCCTATACTACAATCGTGTTCTAGCATTCGGGAATACAGCAGAAGGCTTGTTTGGGAGATTTAACTTTTAGTTAAAAACCGCGGTAGCTTGTTGACCAAAGTTTTTAGCAGCAAACGGAATCAATCCAATCGGTCTTCAACATGTATAATCCTAAACTAACTTTGGGAGTAATATTGGGTTTTATTTTTGATTGTTCGATATCAAAAAGTTTTAATATGGAGTCTGTTTCGGTGATTGCCCGTCCGGATTGTTTTTAACTAAAATCATAGATATAATCTTAGGATCTTAGCAGTTTGTCCCGACATGCGACTCTATAAAGCATTGTAGCACAAATTCCTTTTCGACTGAGAGGCACATGCACGATGTATGCTTTCCGAATGGTTCCAATGTTGCGCCAGTTTTGCATATGCAGAGATTCTTTTCTAATTGAGAAGGATTAATAATCTTCTTTATCCATGTGTAATGAACTTCCTAGTAAAAATAAGGTAAGGAGTAGTGGACCAGACTGAAACATGGTTGAAAGAGATGAGTTCTTAAGTTTCTTTCCCTTTAGATGAGGATAGTGTGGCCCATCTTTGAGACCCAATGGGGGTTATGGGCTTATCCTTAGTTTGTCTTAGGAAATAAGCTGGTAGGAATAAAGCAAGTGGTGTCAAGGTAAGGGGTGAGGCTCCATAAGGAGCGTTGGTAGTAATGTGAAAGTTGCGAGGGAGTTAAAAAACTGACATTGGGGCATTAATTATGAGGGGTGTCAGAAGAAGAATAGGGTCAGTTGGTTTTACATGAAGCTAATTTCTTGGAATGCGAGGGGTCTTGGGTCTAGGAAAAAGTGGGGTGTTTTATAAAAAAATTTCTTGGAAATCATCAACCTGATCTTATTATGCTTCAAGAATCTAAAATAGAAAAGTGCGCCAGGAGATTCATTTAGAATGTTTGGGGAGCTAGATTCAGGAAATGGGCTATATTTCCATCAGTTGGCCTTTCTAGGAGCATCTTGGTTACTTGGGTTGAAAGGGTTGTGTGTGATTATGAGGTTGTGTTGGGAGTTTTTTGTTTGTCCATTAGATTTAAGACCTTAGACCATATTTGAGTGGTTGTCTGTTGTGTAACTCTTAATTTGTGCGCTCCTAATTGGTGCTTGGGAGGTGATTTCAATGTGGTTTGGTTTCTCTCTAAAAGTTTAACGGGATAAGGGTAACTAGGGTGATGAGAGATTTTAATACTGTTGCTAGGGAATGTGAATCTGTGACTTGATTGATCCTTGTTTGTCCAATGCCTGCCTTGCATGGTCAAATCTTCAATCCAATTTGGTATGCTTTAGGTTGGATAGATTCTTATATTCTCTAGGATGGGAAAAAAATTACCCAAATAGTAGGTAGGAAGTGGTTTCACGGGTTGTACTAGATCATTGCTTGATGACTTTTGAAGGGTTCTATTAAGTGGGTTCCAATTCGTTTTAGGTTTTAAAACATTTGGTTGGACCATCAATCTTTTAAGATAAGTTTCGAAGAATGGTGGGGTAGTTGTGGTTGCCAAGGTTGGGAGGACTTTTAGTTCATGAAAAAGCTAAAATTAATTAAGGAAATTGTAAAGGAATGGAATAAAGATACCTTTGGGGACTTGAAAGGGACAAAAAGTGAGTTGGTCAGAAGAACTAAAGAGTTGAATGATCTCAAATGATGGGGAACAACAAGGATCTCCCTATGGGTTATTATTTTAGTTTATTATTCTGGAGTTAGTCTTGTTTCGGATTTTACTTTATGAAGATTTGTTTTGATAAGATTAGTTTTAGATAAAATTGATTATTTTTATTTTCATCTTTATCTTTAGTTATCTTAATTGTCTATTTAACGGCCTTAATTTTGTATATTGGATCGTTGTATGATTGAATAAAAGCATTTCTTTGAATTTGGCGTGAATTTCAGTTCAACTGTAATTGCGAATTCCGAAGTCCCTTTAGATGCGAATTCCTAAAGGTTTATTCGTGATCATCTGGCATCAACTTGGAATCAGAGCAAACGATCCCCATTGTTTTAGTTTTTTCTTTTACCCCATCATATAGTGAAAAAACAATATATATATATATATATGTATATATATATATATATTTTACATTGTTGGTGGCTATTATCTTAGAAAAAGAGGTGAAAAGAGTGAAAAAAAAATCTTCTTCTTCAAAAGAGATCGTCTTCTTTTCTCATAACCCTAATCGACCATTTTCACCACCACTGAAGCATCCCACAACAAGTTTTCTTCTTCGTTTCCCCCATTCATCTGAAAATCCCCATTTCTACTATTGTCGAACTCTCCATTGCTATCGTCCTCTTCCCCTGAAACCCTCAACCATTATTTTAGCAACCAGTGATGCCACCTTATCCAGATCTGCAACCTCCATTGCCAATTCTGAAACTTCCTTCGCCAAATATGAAGTTTCAGGATAGCAGCCCCATCCTCTTTGTGACTACCATCGATCGATTTTAAAGAAGCAACGTCCCAGCCGCAAAACCAGATCCCCCATTTTTGGCTCATCCTCTTTGTTGAAACCCTAGCCTCCACTGTACAACTTTGCGCCGCCATCTCCCACTAGATCCAATACCTCCTTTTGATTTCAACCCGTATCAGTGACTACCACAGATCGCGCTTTCCATTCCAGAGCCACCCACTGTGAACCAGCCCATCAGTTCCTTTGATCAGCCGTCATAGTAGAGCACCACTTTCGACCCAACACAACAAAATTCACCGTTCATGGGTCCTTTCTTGACCAATTTAAGATCCTACCCGACCCACATTTTCAACCCCTCATTCCCTCCTTTTTATGCTTAAGTGGCTTGGAACACTGGATCTTCATATGCTTGGAGTTTCAATATAGTATTGAAAAAAGTATATATTTTCCATTGGAAAAATTGCATTTAATATTTATATTCTTTAGAGAATTTATAAATTTTGGTAAAGGTTTTTCTTGTGTCACTATGAGTTACCGTGATACATATTTAATCTTTTTTCAATGTAGACCCTTGAGATTCTCTTCCTATTGATCGTTCTATGACACAAATATGGATTCATCTTCTTGATAAATCTCTGGATTGATATCCTAATCATTCTACTCAAGATAGGTATCCTACTCCATCTACTCACAATAGTCGCTCTGTCTTGCCTAGGTATTTATGGTCCCCTTTCATTATTGTTTCCGACCAAGTTACCAGTAATTTTACACAGTTGCATATTGTGGAGAAAGAAAGAAAGCAAAATTGCTAAGTCTTGTATTCAAAAAGGAAAACTTTGACGTTGAACCGCATCCACAACCTTATAACATAACTTGGTACCAAATTTCTAAATTTTTTATTTCAATGAGATGTTTAGTGCCAATTAATATGGTTGGTTTATGTGAAAAATGCTTATTGTAACATCCTACTCTTACATGGTAACTCTCTTCTTCTTGGTCGTCCTTGGATGTATGATGTGAGCGCAACTAAAAGACCAAAAAATTGTTACCGCAGCTGGTATAATACCAAACTTATCTTCCTTATGCCTCTAAAGTCTAAAATTAAAGATAAAGAACCCTCACCTACGTCTCCTTCTTTGGTGCCAAGCTGTTCCAATTTTTTCTAAATTGAAACAAAACACGAGCCTAGTAAAAAAGACAATGAAATGGACAAGGATGTCCCTTTTTGCCCATTAATAAACATAATTGATCTACCAAACATTAATAATATTCAATACTTGTCAAAAATTGACACCAAAAGACCTACTTTAGCATTTACCTCTTGAGAGCCATGCTGAGCTGGACTGTCTGACTTCATTTGTAATAGCTGTTTTGTTCATCCATGTCACGGCCCAAACCCCAACAAGATAAACCAAAGGAAGAAGGGAAAAAGAAGGTTTTAGGAAAACCAAGATATCTTCAACCTTTTTAAGCCCAACACCCTTTTTTGATCAAAAGGATTTGAATACACTGATAAAATATTTGAAAAGAAAGCCATCAGGGTTTCAATTTAAACATAAGATTGACCCAAAAAGGTTTAAAGACGAATGAGGTACATCGGTTTCAAAACGAGAACGAAATTTGAAAATATCAAAAATTTTGACCACACAGACAGACTGCTCGAGCGGTCTGTTGTTGCCTGCAATTTCTCGCACCTGTAGAGGGGATACTGAGACATTGCAAAGACCGCTTGAGCGGTCTGAGGACCGCTCGATCGGCCTGAGGACCACTCGATTGGTCTGGTTCGGAACCACTTTTCTTTTTCAAGCAGTTTTGAAACTCTAACTTCCAACCAAGCATATTTTTGTACCAAGGTTGAAACAAAGTCTTTGTAAACAATAATTTGACCAAAAAGGGAAGCCCAAACTATCAAACCAAGGATTTAAACCACCCCAACTCATTCAAAAACATAAGAACTCTATGAAAATTTAATAAAAAACCTCTTCTAAAAGGCTCATCCAACAACATGCAGTCAATCAAAAGATAGATTGACCTCATGGCCTTACAAGACTTTTGAGTACAAAACATTATACTAAGCTTTACATGATCCAAGATTCAAAATAAACTTCATTACAACACAACACAAAAACCAATTTTACATGACTCTTCCATCACTACGCCGAAGAATTGTCTCAAACTCCTGAAAACATTTTGAATCCAACAACGTGGGCTGAAGCACAATGGGTGTAGACCAACAAAGGTAAATGCATGATATGTAATCATCAATTATATGAATAACTCAACCAAAACATAAGTTTTAAAGCGGATTTCTTCCAAAACCACAAGTATTCATATAATTCATATATACTTAATGGCTTGGAAACAATAAAACTCATTTTGTTTTCTAACAACCTTCACATCCACAAATGATTTAACTATGTACCGACATTGCCACGCAAGGATACAACGACAATTATAGATTTTTGCCTTATTGACCTGGGTTCGGGCCAATAAAGGATCCGCTAGGCAATCGCAAGTTCTATAATTTGTCACAACAATAAACACCTAAAATGGGCAACCACTTCATTTACGAGGGTTGACTCGAAGAAACGAAGCACTTGCGCAAGTTTTTGGACTTTCACTGTGGAGTAATGTAAGCCCAAATTAATCACACGCATTGTTCCGGTACATTGACTAAACCATTTAAAAACAAACCAACTACACCATCATGTCTACAATCCAAAATTCATGGATTAAAGGGATAAACATTTATACAATGTATACAATTTCAAGCATCATTTGAAATCAACATCTTCAACCCTCAAGGTTATCTCAATCAATAAAACCAACACCGTTTTCATGCTTTGCAAACAAAATTTAGGTTTAATGCATAAACATCACCTCTCATGGAATTTTAATCAAGTAAAAATGCATTTAGCTACATAACCCATACACTTAAACAATGGGAGTCTAGAAACTTACCTCATAGAGTTAAAAACTCGAAGTTCGACTACTTCCGGAAGACCCGAACTATCCAAAACGAAAAATCTTGCCCTCGTCCAGTAGGTCGACTTTTGTTCTTACGGCATTGTCTAACTCCAAACTTAAAAGCTCCAAAAATGGAGGTGAAGAGAAGAAGGCTTCAAATCTCCATTGATGATTGAGAGAAGGGGGGACAAGCTTTCAAGACAAGTTTTGGCACCCTCTCCCATGCCACTCTCCCATGTGTATGCTCAAATTTCATCCCATGCATCGATAATATATTTGTAATTCACATACATGCATTCATAACATTGAAATTAAGATTTTTAATTTTATATTAATTCAAAATTTATTTTTTTGAAATATGCCGAATTTTAAAATTATCTCCGAATTAAATTTATTGGGTTTTCGTGTACACCGGCGGGTCCAACAAAACTCGAATGAGAGTTACTGGGCTCACTGGCCACCACCCATATGATAATCTACATATCTCAACCAATTCATAATCAATCCAAGTCAATTAATAAACACATCGTTTTATTTATTATACTAAAAAAAAGAAACTGAGTCTCATAACCTTCCCCCCTTAAGGAATTTCATCCCCGAAATTCACTACGCAATCTAAGATGAAATTAGATCCGAATACTTAGTACGAACTTCGGACTCAAGTTTCCAAGTGGCCTCCTCAAAGCCATGATAAAGCCATAAAACCTTTAACATTGGAAATGGTCCTCCCAGGCAAATCTTGCTCCTTCGTATTAAGAATTTTCATTGGTCGCTCTTCGTAAGGGATGCCGTCCTCAACTCGTAACTCGGCTTAATCTAAAACATGTGACTCGTATGGCTCATACTTTTGAAGTATCAAAATATAGAATACGTTGTACTGTCGATAATTGAGAAGCCAAGGCGAGATGGTATGCCCCCTCTCCAATCCTCTCAGGGATCTTGAACGGTCCAATGAAGCGCGGCGATAATTTCCCGCTACAACCAAACCTCATCAAACTTCGACGTGGCGAAACCTTTAGGAACATGTGGTCCCCCACTTCAAATATCAAGGGCCTCCTCATTTGTTCTGCATAACTCTTTTGACGACTTTAGAACGTTACGAATCGCGGTGATCTTCTCCGTTGTCTCTTGTACTAAGTTGGGTCCCAACACGGCCGTTTCCTCAACATAAATCCAACACACGGATGACCTACAAGGTCTACCATATAAATCCTCAAAGGCATCATCTCGATACTTGACTGATAATTGTTGTTATAAGTGAACTTTGCCAAATGTAGATGGTCCTCCCAAGATCCATGAAAATCTAGCACGCAAGCCCGTAGTATGTCTTCCAAAATCTGAATAGTATGTTCGGACTGATCGTCCGTCTGGGGATGGAAAGCGGTGTTGAAAAGTAAGCTCGTCCCCAATGCCAACTGAAAACTATGCAAAAAAACGTGATGTAAAATGTAGTTTTCGATAAGAAAAAATGGATACTAGCACGCCATGAAGTCGAACAATCTCACTAACATACAATTTGCTCAGCTTTTCCACAGAATCCGTCATTTGTATAGGAAGGAAATGTGCAGGTTTCGTCAATCTGTCGACTATAACCGAAATGGCATCATTTCCCTTTGGTGATCTCAGAAGTCCAGAAATGAAGTCCATCGTGACATTCTCCCACTTCCACTATGACACTGGTAATGGTTGTAACAACCCTGCTGGCCTTTGGTGTTCTGCCTTCAATTGCTGGCAAGTAAGACACCGAAAACAAAAAGAGTAACGTCCTTTTTCATTCCTTTCAACCAAAACTGACGGCGCAAGTCATGATATATTTTGGTGCCTCCTGGATGCACTACGAGACGAGAATGGTGGAACTCACGAAGAACGTCCTCACGCTATGACTCTGGCACAAATACTCTCCCGACAAACCTCAAACTCTGGTCAGGATACAAAACTCATCCTTTGGTGTCTTCACCACTTGTAAGTTGTAACACGTTCTCATATCATATGAGTTTCTTGATCTTGCTGCTAGGCATCAATAACACAAGTGATAAGCGTAGGTTGCAAAATTACAGAAAACAAAGTTGCACACTCATTGGTCTCACCGAGATATAGTTCAAACTCGCTAATCTCCCTTAACATATTCCACTCTCGCACGGCAACGCGAGCTAAGGAACCAAGAGACCTCCTACTAAGAGCATCGGTCACGGCATTGGCCTTCCCCGGATGATACTGAAGATCGAAATCGTAATCCTCCATGTACTCTATCCATCTTCGCTGGCGTAGATTCAGGTCCTTCTCAGAAAATAAATACTTTAAACTCTTGTGGTCTGAGAAGACTTCGAAATGCTCACCATAAAGATAATGTCGCCACGCCTTAAAGGAAAAATCACAGCTGCTAGCTCCAAGTTTTGCGTTTGGTAATTCTTTTCATGCGCCTTCAACTGTCGAGAACCATAGACAACAATTTTGTCTTGTTGCATCAAAACACACTCTAAGCTGTCATGTGAAGCGTCACAATAAACGGTGTAACACAACTCACTCCAGTATAATCAAAATAGATGCATTGGTCAATTTCTTCTTCAACTCCTGGAATGCAAGCTCACAAGATTCGTTCCACAAAAATTTGAGCCCCCTATGCGTAAAATGAGTCATCGGAGTGGCAAGTCGAGAAAAGTCTTCCACAAATCATCGGTAATAGCCCGCTAATCCCAAGAAGTTTCGAATTTCAAATACACTTTTTGATCGTTCCCAACTCATTACATCATCGATCTTTGAAGAATTCATTGCCACTCCATCTCCCAAAACTACGTGCCCAAGGAACTTCATCTCGAAAAACCAGAACTCACATTTCTCAAATTTTGCATACAATTGGTGTTCCTGTAAAAGTTGCAACGCAATATGCAAGTGTTCCTCGTGTGCCTCCCTCGATGGTGACTAGATAAGAATGTCATCCACGAACATGACCGCAATTCTATCGAGGAACGGATGAAAGATGCGATTCATCAAGTCCATCAAGGTCGTTAGAGCGTTTTTCAAACCAAAGGGCATGACCCAAAATTCATAATAACCATAATGCGTATGGAAAGTTGTCTTTGTGATGTCTTCCTCCTTGGTCCTCAACTGATGATAACCCGATCTCAAGTCAATCTTTGAGAAGCTGCTCGAACCTTTCAACTGATCGAACAAATCGTCAATTCTAGGTATAGGATACTTGTTCTTTACAGTTACCTTATTTAATCTCTAGTAGTCAATACACAATCTCAAGGACCCATCTTTATTTTTGGCGAACAAAGTCGGAGCTCCCTACGGCAACTTGGGCGTATAAAATCCTTATCTAGTAACTCATGAAGATATACCTTTAACTCTTGCAACTCTTCCAGTGCAAAACGGTAAGGCAACATCAAAATGGGCGTGGTTTCGGAGATAAGATTGATAGAAAATTCTACCTCTCAACGTGGTGGCAACTCGAATAGGTCGTCAAGAAAGACATTAGAGTAATCGTAAACGGTAGGAGGGAGTTCCCCTTGAACAACAACGGTCTCATTCAACAAGAGAGCAAAAAAAAGAAAGTTACGACTTTTCTAGTTTCGCACATCACATGGTATGGGCAGCGAACCATTGTTCCGATCACCCACGAAACAAAAACAGTCACCCTCAGGTGTACAAATCGATACTCTCTGTCAATCACAATCGATATAGGCACGATATGTGGTCAGCCAATCCATCCCTAGGATATCAAAAGAGGTCATGTCGAGAACGATATAGTTAAACGCTAAATGACGATTGGCGATCTCCACCAACCGGAGTCTCTACCCATAGAGTGCTACCCAGCGTGTCTATCTCTATCTCCAATGCAGATGCAAAAGCAGACGAGATGAATGAGTGTGAAACTTCCGTATCGATGAGAACACTGGCCCATGGATGGTACACTAGGAAGGTATCTCTGATGACTGACGTGCTAGCTGAAGCGTCAGGCACAACTGGTGCCTTAGAAGAACTTGGATCAAAAAGAGCAAATGCCCGGCCCTGTGGTCCTCTGGTTTACCCACTATAGCCTTGTGGTGCTGGTTGTCGTACGGACTGGACCGAATTAGCCCCCTTTGTAGCTCTAGAAGTCTGAGCTACTGGCTGCTGTTGCGGCTGTCTAAAGGTCTGCCGTCTCTACGTGGGTTGGACTAACGGTGCACCTGTTGTGCTCTATGCGTTCTTACTCTGAGGGCAATTCCGACGAATGTGCCCTGTCTGGCTACACCCATAACATATCGGTGGCTCTTTCCCCTGGGGCTGAACATGTATCGAACTCTAGGACTGTCCCTTCAGTGGGTAGTGTGACGCATGATGTCCTAGTTGTCTGCATCGAAAACAAATCATCTCCCTCAGCTCCGATCGTCCCGACGAGGCTACCGAGGATGCTAGTGTAGAACGCTACTGGTATGATCCCATAGGATGAGAACTAGGACTGGATGATCTCTGCTACTTATTTTGGCGCCCCTCTGACTGCACACTAGTCCCACTCTGCAGGGTCTTAATCTCTCTAATCTTGTGTGTCTCATTCAAAGTATTCTTCACGGTGATTGTCGATTCCACAAAATCTATGAAGATGCGCATTCTTAACGCTGCCACTCTATCCCTGATCGCGGTCCTCAGACCCCTCTCAAACTTCTTCAAACGTAACTCATCTGTAGCCACAACTTGTATAAAGTGGGACAAGTTGGTGAGTTCGCCTCGTACTGAACTACAGTCATCACCCTTGGGTAAGGGAAAGGAATTCCTCCCGATAGGTGTTCCTAGAAGATTCAGGAAAGTATTTCTCCTGAAATACATTTGCAAAAGCAATCCACGTACCCTCCACTGTATTTCTAGCGAACTTCCAACGCTCATGTGTGTCTTTCCTCAACCAAAATGCAACAAACGCAATCCTCAAGCCGTCCTCAACGATTTGTAGGGTAGCAGGGATTCTAGTCACAAGCTCAAGCCATTCAGTGGCCACTTTAGGGTCAGGATCTCCGACAAAGGTAGAAGGGTCAAGACATTGGAACTCTCGCATCACAATAGTCGCTTTAGACTCGAGTGCCCTAGCTCCTCCTCTAGCGGCCTTAGCTAATTGGCGCATCGAATTCATCATCTCTCGCAAGAAGTCTACCTCGCCTACTGGTTCCTATGGGGCATTGGCATCCCCAACTTCAGGAACCGGCGCATCCCCACGGCCCATACCACAATCCCGACCCCGACCACGACCACGACCACGCCCTCACTCTCGCCTTGTGGGCATAATTCTATATGAAAGAAATTATAAAACATATCAACATAGAGTTCAATTTAACTTTTTGTTTCCAATGAATGTTCACATTAATCATGTTAATAGTCGACATTCAAAAATCACGTTTCACGTACCGAAGAGTACCAACAAGAGTGACATGTGAATCTAGGTAATCCACTCAGATTCTCTGTTAGAAATTACGTTGGCTAAATGCATTTTTAACTCGGCCTCCAAGTTCGTTAATCCAGACGTCCAAAGGCAAGACACGTCAATCCCAAGGTTCAACTTCCATGTCTACGTACAACACATGGTTCACATGCATCACATTTCATCATACTCTTGTCAGCAAAGTATACTAACACATGCATATCAGCACACGCAATTATCCTCACAAGGTAATACAACCACTCCCCATGAATCCTAAGTATTTGAACCTAGAGTTCTGACACCAATTTGTCAAGGCCTAAACCCCAACAAGATAAACCAAAAGAAGGAAGAAAGAAGGTTTTAGAAAAAACCAAGATATCTTCAACTTTTTTATGCCAAACACCCTTTTTCGATCAAAAGGATTTGAATACACGGATAAAATATTTGAAAAGAGAGCCCCCGGGGCTTCAATTTAAATATAAGATTGACCCCAAAAGGTTTAAAGACGAATGAGGTACATCGGATTCAAAACGGGAACAAAATTTGAAAATATTAAAAAATTTGACCACACAGACAGACCGCTTGAGCGGTCCCTAGACTTCTCGATCGGTCTGTTGCTACTTGCAGTTTCTTGCACCTGCAGAGGGGATACTGAGGCACTACAAAGACCACTCGAGCAGTCTAAGGACTGCTCGGTCAATCTGGTCCTGAACCGCTTTTCTTTTTCAAGCATTTTTGAAACTCCAACTTCCAACCAAGCATATTTTTGTACCAAGGATGAAAACAAAGCCTTTGTAAACAATAATTTGACCCAAAAGGGAAGTCCAGACTATCGAACCAAGGATTTAAACCACCCCAGCTCATTTAAAACCATAAGAACTCTATGACAATTTTTAATAAAAAAACCTCTTCTAGAGGGTTCATCCAACAACATGCATTCAATCAAAAGATAGATTGATCTCATGGCCTTACAACACTTAGACTTTTGAGTACAAAATATTATACTAAGCTTTACATGATCCAAAATTCAAAATAAACTTCATTACAACACAACACAAAAACCAATTCTACATGAATCTTCCATCATTATACCGAAGAATCGTCTCTAACACTTGAAAACATTTTGAATCCAACAACGTGAGCTGAAGCCCAATAGGTGTAGGCCAACAAAGGTAAATGCATGATATGTAATCATCAATTATATGAATAACTCAACCAAAATATTAGTTTTAAACCGAATTTCTTCCAAAACCACAAGTATTCATATAATTCATATATGCTTAACGGTTTGGAAACAATAAAACTCATTTTGTTTTCCAACAATCTTCACATCCACGAATGATTTAACTATGTACTGACATTGCCACGCAAGGACACGACGACAATTATAGATTCTCGTCTTATTGACCTAGGTTCGGGCTAAGCAAGTACCCGTTAGGCAATCACAAGTTCTATAATTTGCCATAACAAGGCAACCACTTCATTTACGGGGGCTAACCCGAATGAATGAAGCTCCTAACTTCCGCAAGTTTTCGGATTTTCACCGTAGAGTAATGTAAGCCCAAATTAATCACACGTATTGTTCCGGTACATTAACTAAACCATTTAAAAACAAACCAACTACACCATCATGTCTACAATCCAAAACCCATGGATTAAAGGGATAAACATTTATACAATGTATACAATTTCAAGCATCATTTGAAATCAACATCCTCAACCCTCAAGGTTACATCAATCAACAAAACCAACACCGTTTTCATGTTTTACAAACAAAATTTAGGTTTAAAGCATAAACATCACCTCTCATTGCATTTTAATCAAGTAAAAATGCATTTAACTACATAACCCATACACTTAAACAATGGTAGTCTAGAAACTTACCTTGAAGAGTTAAAAATATCTCCGTAAGACCTGAACTCTCTGAAACAAAAATCCACTCGATTGGATGTGTAGCTCTCGACCAGTAGGTCGACTTTTGTTCTTGCGGCTTTGTCTAACTCCAAACTTCAAAGCTCCAAAAATGGAGGTGAAGAGAAGAAGGTTGTTCTTGCGGCTTTGTCTAACTCCAAACTTCAAAGCTGCAAAAATGGAGGTGAAGAGAAGAAGGTTTCAAATCTCCATTG
>JAOTRH010138026.1:0-13927 GCA_034768845.1 Heliamphora exappendiculata | reverse complement strand
AATTTTTAAATTTTTTGATTCATCTCATTACAAATAATTCGTGGGATCTTATATTGTCAGATCTTATTTCAAATAATTTGTATTTTGACTGAAAATTGCTTTTTCGCTTTTTATGATCTTTTTTTATTTTAATCTAAATATTTTACTTCTTAATTTCTTTGTGACAAAATCATCCAAACGAATCGAAAAAAATATTATATTTCAATAAAAAAATAATAAGAAATTTATAAAATATAAAATAAACCAATTTCATCATTTTTACCCTCCAACTAGGACTAACACCAGATTCATACATAACCAATATATCATAGCATTACTATTGGATCATTGTTTAGCTTGCACCAAACCTATAACATGTGTTCCATAAAAATAGTAGAAAAAATAGACCAAAAACGTGTTAGCTTTTCAACCTTGATAGGACACTTTTTTTTTAATTGATAAAAAAAAAATTGGCAGGAAGCTGGGCACGATCGAATGTAGCAATCAATATAAGTGATGATAAAACACAAATTAATGTACAAAGAAAGATATATAAACCTACTTATTTGAAAAGAATAGAATAAGGAGTATGATCAAAACCATTCATATCGCCCATTATTTAATATTACAAATCGAACCATATCTTACCCGTCATACATACCAACTAAGCAAAAAACTTAAAATAAAATAAAAGGATTGTCTTTAATTTAAGGGTTCTGAAGAAAACATTTTAACAAAATCCCCAATTTACTACTTTGTATGCAATTATTTGACTCATGATTGATTAGAGCCAAATAATACATTTAATTTTATATTGATCTAACTATAGCTAATTGAATGACGAGTAATACACACACGCTATCTTTGTTCTATCAAATTATATCGGATAGGATTTGATAGATGATAAATGATCATATATACTGCGATATTATTTATTTTTTATTTAGTTTAAGTTAAATAAAATATAAACTAAGAGTTAAAAAATTATTTTTAACGTTCAAATAAAGAGAGTATTATCTGAAAGGTGAATAGGTTATTCTATGAGGAGGAGATGAAACCCCTAATTTCTTGAATTTTTCACTATTTGCCCTTATGAAGACAAGTCAAGTTAGGTGATCCAATTGGGGATAAACACTTTGAAGAAATAATCTCTAAATGTGAGTTTTTTTAATTTTTTAATCCAATTATAGGGGTGTTCGGCGAATTTTTCTGTTACAATTTTTAGTTTCTTATTGCTAATTGTAGTCATAAAATACAATCTATTCTAAATATTTTTAACTTCTGCTACGTACAAATTAAAATTATTATTATTTTTTATTTTAATTATAAGTTATAATTTTTATCAAATATTCACAACTTCTACTACAAATTACAATTTATAAGTTACTGGTTTCAACAGTACCAAAACTTTTGTACTTGTTGAGCATGGTTAGTTCTACTAATCGTTCGTTCTCGCTGACAGACTAATTGGTTGATCATTTTTGTTACTCATTTTTAATGTTTTTTTTTACAGCATTCATCACTTAGTGATTAATGATTAGTATTTTTCTTTAATTTCATCGTTTATATAATTTTTGATATATGAGTATTAGGCTTTAAATTTTGGAAGTGGGAGGACAGAAAAGCACAAAAAAGTCCGGAGAGTCCAAGGACAAAAAAGCAAAAGAGTAGGTGTGGAAAAAAAAAAAAAAAAAAGGAGTGGTGCGGGCGCACATGAATGATGATCCAGGTGGGGCTCCGGCACAGCGGGTGTGATGCGCATGAGTTGTCAAAATGGTTCGACCGTACGTTTCGCATGTGACGGATGCTGAGTGTTTAGCTAAACTAAAGGTTTATAAACTGTAATTTACAGTAAAAAATTATAATTTATAATTAAAATAAAAATTATAAATATTTAAAAAAAATTATAATTTATAAATAAAATTAATAACAAAACAAACTTAAAAATTAATAATAGTACGTAGCTTTTCCAACTACATTTGGAGGGTATTAGGTCCCACAACCTTTACAGCCCACACCATGCTTTTCCTTGGATGATACGACAAAATATACCTGATACGCTCACTGGCATATCTAAACCAACCTCAATTTCATTTGGGGGGGGGGGCGCGCGTAATTTTAGTTTTTTAGTTAAAATACTAAAATTAAAAAGTTAAAAAGTCAAAATAAAAAAGTTAAAAAACCAAATCAAAACGTAAGTTTTAAAATTATTTTATTCAAACTTATAGTAATAATTACACTTACCTCTTCTTCTGAAGTTTAAGTTTATTATAGGAATCTCTCATGTGATCTCTAAAATTACACTAATTTCTCTTGAGATTTAATTTTAACATCAATTGCATCCCAATTGTTAAAATTTTCGTTAAAATTTAACAGAAACCGCTCCTCCCACCCCAAAACCACCATTTTCACCCCAAAATCACCATTCAAACCACATTTCTTTATCAAAATCACCATTTTCACCCTAAAATCACCCTTCAAACCACATTTCTCTCTCAAAACCGCATTCCCACCCTAAAACTATCATTCCGTTGAAATTTGGGGTGGGAATAGTGATTTTGGGGAGAAAATATGGTTTGAATAGTAGTTTTGGGGTAAAAATGGTGATTTTGGGGTGTGATGGGCGATTTTTGTTAAATTTCAACAAAAAATTTAACAGTTAAGGTGCAATTGATATTAAAATTAAAATTCAAAAAAAATTAGTATAATTTCAGAGACCACATGGGAGGTTCCTGTAATAAACATAAATCTCAGGAGAGGTAAGTGTAATTATCTCAAACTCATATTATTTTTAAAATACAATAATACTCCTTATTCATAACTTATTTACTACTACTACCAACTACGTACATATAATTGTTAATATCAAATAGATATAATAGAAAAATTGTCAATTTTGAACAAAAAATAAAAAAGCAAAAATTTTACTTAAACAAACAACTTTTAAAAAAATTAACTTAAAAGTTAAATTATCAAATAGCTTACTTTGAATTTAATTTAATTTTTTCTGTCTAAAAATGTAAAAAATATAATTTTTAAATTTACAAAAAATAATTTTTAAGCTAGTTACTAATCGGGCTCTAAGAGTTAAACAATTTTGAACAAATTAAAGAATTTTAGAATAAAAATCGAACCATGAATATCAGATTGAACTAAACTAGCAAAGAATGGTTCGACTCCTAGTTTTTAAATTGCACTTCCAAGGCTAAATACTTGCTTGTTTTATGTTTTAAACATTATATATACATTAATTTTGCTTTTTAATTTATTTTTTTTTCTATTCATTCTTATATTATTTTATTTTTTATGTACATTACATTTCCTCTTCTTTTTTTTCCCTTAGCTCTCTTGCTATTATATGAAACTAATTGTTAACATAACATTTCAAATTTACTGAATAATTTCTCCTATCTTTAAAATTGTCTGACTTGAAAAAAAATATATGAGAATTTCATTCAAAAATTCAAAAGTATAAGTTTTAACGCGTAAGATTCATCAATAAAAATTTTAACGCGCAAGATTCAATTGCATGATTTCTCTCGAAAATACTCTGTAAATATATAAATTTATTTATTATGCAAAATAAATAAATTTATCTGTTTAATATGTAAATTAATAAATTTATCTGTTTGCATATCAACACAGATAATATAAACAGATAAATTTATTTATTTATATATCAACACAAATAAATAAATTTATTTGTTTGTATATCAACACAAATAATGCAAACAAATAAATTTATCTGTGTTCTTTATACATATTTTGAAAATGTATACATAAATTTATCTGTGTTATTTATATATATTTTGAAAAGGTACAGATAAATTTTATCTGTATTCTTTATACGTATTTTTAATAAGACAGATAAATTTATTTGTATTCTTTACACGTGTTTTTAATAAAAGATAGATAAATTTATCTGTGTTCTTTATACATATTTTAAAAAGGCACAAATAAATTTATTTATTATAAAGTATTTTTATTCCAAAATGACCTTGGACTTTAAAAAAATTTTAAGGATGAACTTTACTCGTTAAAATTTTTTTATATTAAATAAAAAATAGTAAATAAACTATAAATTAGACAATTTACAAATTTTTCAAAAAATAAAGAGAACAATACATATCTATATCCACATGGTAAAAAAAACTAGTTTGTTAATAGCAAATGCTACCAAGTGCTCCTGGGGCACAAGTTAAGGTGTTTTTGAGACAACACTTTAGATATAATAAATATATTTAAATTTATTAGTTGTGTTTATGAGTATTTACAAATTATTATTTTTTATAATTATTTTTTAAATTATATTTAAATCTATTAATTGTGTTTATAGGTACTCACAAATTATTATTAATAAATATTAAAATAAATAACAAAAAATATAATTAAAGTATTTAAAAAATTCCTAACTTGTGGCCCAAAGCGGACCGCTTTTTAATTTAACTAGTATGGAACCCAGGTGCGCTGCACGTTATAATAGTATTCTGGTATTTTCTTTACGTAAAAGAATGTTTGAACTCCACACGCGCGCGCGCGCACATATATATATATATATATATATATACTATTATTTTTTTTATCTTCATAGCAATATATGCAAACAAATTTAGGTATATTTTTAGGCTACTGTAATTTTTTTAATAATTTTTTTTCAGAATTGTAATAAACACAGCTAATTAGGCGAAGAATAATAAGGCAATAAAAAAAAGAATTATAAATATTAGTACATTTTTAGAGTCAAAGCCGACCACACCCATAAAGATCAATATATCTTAACAAAAGATTTAAATTTAATTTATTCATTGGCCCTAATTAACTGCTCTCCTTTTTAGATTTTATAATAATAACTCCAAAAAAACCAATATAGTCCGTTTAGTAAAAAATTAAAAATGTTAAAAAGAAAAAAAAAATCAAATCAATACACTAAAGCCTAAAATAATGGATTCATATTTTTAGTATATTTTAAAGAAAAATAATATTTTTTATTTATAATTTATTAAGTATCACAACTGACTATATATATTTGTTATTTTTAATTAAATAGAAAGAAAAAAGTGTTCAATTTGAGTAAAAATCAAAGAAACTCACTTTAACTCAATTTACAAATTTTAAAAAAAATAATTTAAAAGTTAACTTCCTAAGCAATCTATTTTAAACTTAATTTATTTTTTTATTAAAAATAAAAAAAAATAACTTTTAAATTAGTTATCAATTTAGAACCATCATATACCATCTAAATAATCGCGCTTAGCATAATGGACTTTTTTTTTGTTAGAGTTGCTAGAATTTGAATTCATGCGAATAAGTTCTACCGAGAATACATACAGCGTCTAATTTAGCAATTTAATTTTAAGTTAAATTTTTTATTTAAAATAATTTTAAAATAAACAAGCAAAAAATTTATTTGATAAACTGTATGAATGACTTTAAGTCAAAAGACAACATGCTAAAAACTTAGTTTAAAGTGACTTTAAACCATTAAAAAGTTGCTAAAATTTTTTAAAATTTATTTTTACATAATTTTATATTTAATATAGATCTTATTTAATAGATCTTGATGAGCGAATTTTAAAAATACATATTTTTTAAAATGAAAATTTGTATAATAAAAATTATTATATTTTTAAAAAATATATAAAATTGTGTTATATAAAAAAAAGTAAAAAATGCTAAAAGATGTATTTTGACTTGCAAAAATTCAAACTTTTAAATCTTTTACTAAATAATAACGCTATGATGATCATGTTTTGGTGATCACATTTAAATACCATATGATGTTGTATTTTATATGTGGTGCTTAAAAATAAATAATGAGACCACAAAATGATATAAGTATCACACATAAAGTGCTACATTATATAGTACTCAAATATAATCGCCAAAACATGGTTGATATAGCATTACTCTTTACCAAATGAAGCCAAAATAGCATTTTTGCCAAACAACCGAAACAAGAAAAAGAAAATGGTAAATTACACTGACCTTCCTTGAGGTTTCTGACAAAAATACTAACCACCCATGTGATTTAAAAAATGATACAAACCTTCTTTGAGATTTAATTTTAACATCAGATACACCCATCTGTTAAAATTTTAACGAAAATCGTTCCTAAACAACCCGAAAACCCACCTCAGCCCAAACCCAACCCCAAACCCCCCTGAAAACCACCCATCTCTCTCTCTCTCTCTCTCTCTGAAAACCCAAACACAAAAACCACCATCTCTCTCTATGAAACAAACCCACTCTCCAAATCCACCATCTCTCTCTCTCTATGAAACAAACCCACTCTCCAAACCCTCTCTCTCTCTCTCTGAAAACCCAAACTCAAACCAAAACCCAAACCCTCTCTCTCTCTCTCTCAACCACCCTAAATGACCGGCGCCATCACCGACCGCCCACACCTGCCACCGACCGACAGAAAGGAGAGAGAGAGACGGCAGAAAGAAGTGAGAGAGAGAGGGCAGAGAGAGAAACCAGAGAAAGAGTGGCGGTGGTGTGCGGTGGCAGTGGCGGCGGTCGGCGATGAGAGAGGCTCGGCGCTGGCGGTGTGGGAGACGGTGTGGGAATCTGTTCTATATATATAATAGAGAGAGAGAGAGAGAAAGGGCCACCGTCTCTTCTTCACCGCCAGCGACGCCAATTGCCGCCTACCGACTGCCTCAAACTCATACTGTCGCCACCGCAGACCCCAAACCACCACTCTTTCTCTACCCCTCTCTCTCTCTCTTTCTTTTTTGCCTGCTGTTGCGGGGCGGTCGGTGGTGGCGCCGGTCATTTGGGAAGGTTGGGAGAGTGGTTGAGAGAGAGTGTGGGTTTGGATTTGAATTTTGAGAGAGAGAGAGAGGGTAGTTTTTATTGGGGGTTTGGACGTTGGTTTAGGTTTTGAGTTTGGATTTTCAAATAGAGAGAGAGAAATGGGTGGTTTTGGGTTTAGGTTTTTAGAAAGAGAGAGAGAGAGAGGGTGGTTTTCAGGGAGAGGGGGGGGTTTGGGGTGGAACGTTTTCGTTAAAATTTTAAAAAATAAATGTATTTAATGTTAAAATTAAATTTTAAAAAAAATTATATTATTTTTTAAACTACATGGATGATCAGAAATTTCATAAGAATCAGTGTAATTTATCCTCAAAAAAAAGTTTATGTAAAAAAGTACAATTTGTAACTATCAAATTGTCGCTGAGTGGACACATGGACGGATGGAGATTTTTTTGTTGACTGCCAATAAGCAAAGCAAACAAGACACAGCAGCGAGGGTACCAAACTACGCTATGAACCCGAACCGAGAGGTGTGGACTAAGCAAATGACAAGAATACCCATTAACAAAGAAAAGCCATAACACAAGACACAGGGGCTAATTGATCAACAACAGGGCAATATAGGTTAATAGATTTATGTTTAATGTTGTTTGTATATTTCATTAAATTCTTTTCAATTTTTATTCTAGAAATTTTTTTAAAAAACATGACAGAAGTTTTTAAAAAAACACTAAGGTCCTGATTGATAACTTTGATTTTTTGGCTAATAATATTAAAAATTAAAATTGTTCGGCAAAAAAGTTAAAAAATTAAAAAGTCAAATTAAAATATAAAATTTTAAAATATTTTATTCAAACTTTCATCATTTTTAAAATATAATAATATTTTTTATTCATAACTTATTTATTACTACTATCAATTATATATAATTATTAATATTAAATATATAAAATGGTAAAATTGTCGATTTTAAACAAAAAAACAAAAAAATTAATTTTTTATCCAAATAATTACTTTAAAAAACGATTTTAAAAACTAAATTACTAAATAATTTACTATTTTAATTTTTTAACTAAAAATATAAAAAATTAGAAAAACTAATTTCATGCTAGTTTTCAATCAGACACTACAATCTAAAAATAAAATCATTATTCATAACTTATATCGTACTTTGAATTGTGTGCGCCCATGTAGTACAAAGTACATTATGATGTATTTTTTTTTGTATATATTTAAAAAAATTTACTTGTAAAAAATTTAATTTTCAAAAAAATATAAAAATTTAGAGTTTTAAATAATTCATTTAGGGGTGGCTTTCTTTTTGTGTTTTATTAAAATGTTCAGTTTCTGCTAGTTTTTATTTTTAAGTGGAATATTAGCATAATTTTTTATATTATTAAAAATATATTTAACTTTTTAATCAAAAAAATTTAAAAAATAATTCTTTTTTTTAGACCTTATAAAAAATTTAGTCATACATTTTTTATTTTAAAAAATTTAGTCTTATTAAATTTAAAATAATTATATTATGTCTAATTTTTTATAAGAGTTAATTTTTTTCGTTTCGGACAAGTAGAGAAATTTAAGTGATACATTTATAAAGTTATCATAATTATTGAGAATAAAAAATGATACATTTTTATTTAACTAATGTCTCAGTTTTATAAACTGATAAATGTATCATTTATTGCATGGAACTAAAATTGTGAAAAAAAAAATTACTACAAAACAAAAATTATATTATCATTTGATAATAGAACGACTTATACTAAATTTACTCAATATTATAATTATTTTACTAAAAAATAATTAGTACGCTTGGGATGCGTATAAATTTTTTTTAAAAATAAATTATAAAAAAAAAGAATTAATGAGCTTTTTAAATTTACCAAACTTTATAGTTTAAGCATTTTTTTTTTCCAAAAAGGGAACCATCTTTTTAGTGATCTCAAACAGAAGTGGTAAAAAATTTGTATTAAAACTACATATTTAAGTTATAAATTCAAAATATTCCAATGTTATGTTAAGTGATCAACCAATTCAAACTCAAGTACTGTGAAAATTTCTTTTTAAATTTTTTTTAATATTACTTATTACGTGCAACTGTTTTTAAATTCTAGGTGTAATTTTTTTTTGTTTTCAAGTTTATTATGGTTTTTATTTTCCTTTTTTTTATATATATATTTTTGTTGAGTTTGTTATCATAGGACTTGTTTATTATTTTGGATATGATTAGATTGGATTGGATACGAGAGATTAGTAATACCGAGAGTATCACATGTTTTTTTGTATACCAATGTATTAGGGATGAAATTATGTATATAGTAAAAAATTTAGTACATATTTTATTAAAGTAAGATAAAGAATGTGATAAAAGTTATAAAGTCATTTCTGACCATTAGATAATGAAGAAAGATAATTTAAAATCTAATACTAATAATACTAATACTAAGAGAGTTTGATATTGTTAATTCCATAAATAAGGAATTAGCAATTCATCATTCATCAAACTGTTAGTTCGAGTCCCGCAATACAAATATAAGATTCACTATACTAAGAAGACAAAAAAAAATTATTGAGCTACCCTTGTCCCTTAATCCAATCTAACCCTCCTTAATACCTTATAACAAACAAGGCCATATGGTATTTGGTTACATAAAAGCCCAACCTAAACCCTAAACCTCTCTTTAACTTAAGGATGGCTGCCCGTTGGCCTTTGAAGCCCGCTAAGCCCAGCTGCATTTTCTCTAGTGATGAGTGATATTACAAGAACGCCAATCTTTGGTGGGCCAAGTTTTTAAAGCCCAGTTATTTATTGGTTGGGCTTGTTGGAGAACATAATAGAAAAAGAGTAATAAATAAATAAAATCTATACTAAATGTGAGAAGCTGAAGGGCCTTACTGAGGAAACATTATTATTTTGTATTGTGGCCACACATTTACATGGGATAAAAAGTGACGAGACCACGCCAATGTGCGTCATAAATTTATTTGGGGGACAATATGAGAGTTAGCTTGTATTTGGATTATTTTTTTTTTTTATTTTTTTTTCATCTTCAATAAAAAAATTTTATTATTAATTCAAATAAGTATACTTTTTAGATTTCTTATATCATAAAAAAATAGAAAATGAAAATTTTTTTGATTAAAATCTTAAAAAATTTATATAAGACGAAAAAAAATCAACTTAAATAGGCTTTTTGGCTTTTTTTTAATTTTTTCGTCTTTAATGAATTTTTTTGAAATTTGACCCTAAAAATCATAAGTAAAAAATTTAAACTAAAATATCATAAAAATTTAGAAAAGACGAAAAAGGCTCTGAAAAGAAGTCAGTTGACTTTTTAGTCCAAACATAAGCTTAATAGGCAATAAATACTTTTTTATAAAACATTTGTTTTATGCTACACTTCTTTCTTTCTTTTTTTTCATTTGAAACTCTTTTGTTAGTGTAAGACTCTCTTTCCCTCCATTTTAAATACAATATTTTTATTTCTATTTATTTCAAACTCAATTTTTTTATTTTTCTTTTAATATATAACTGTTCAAAAAATATACTTAATTTTGTAAATATTTTTTAGTTTACATATATCTTTTTTGTTTTTTTTTTGTTAGAGCGTAATAAAATTCATTATTGATGTTAAGAGTTTGTGTGTGATTACTAGGCCCGGGCCTAGGTATATGCCGGTAAGAGGGCCGCCTAGAGTTCAAAATTTATTCAAAAAATAGGGCCCTCCTAGATAGAGCCTTTATATTAAGCCTAATTTTTTTAAAGGGTAATTCAGTCACAAATCCTTATTTAATGACTTTTTAAGGGATAGATCTCATTTAAAAATTAATATTTTGATAAATCTTATTTCAAAACAATGTACCTAAATTACCTTCTATGAGAGATGTACCCGCGCAAAGTGAATATATAGAAATACATATATCTTAAAATAACAACTAACAAATAAGAATGAGATCCCAATAAAGTCAAACAAAAAATCTTAATAAAAAGAAATGGAATCTCATTGGAAAAGAAATACAAAGGCTTGCACACTAACTCGATTTTTACTTCAAAATGCTATGGTTCACACCAAGTTTCAATAGAAAGTATTTGAAAATCTCATACCTTGGTTAGTTAAAAGCTATTTTCGATCGGTGACAACACAATATAAATCGAATCAAAGGCTATGTGACGGTATTTGTTTTTATTTTTGTCATTCATGATGAAATATCTCATTTATACTTTTCGATAATGAGAAAATAAAAATAAATTCTTATTCAGATTCTTATTTTGTTGCAAAAAAATAAACAATAATAAAAAGTGTTAACGAGATTATAGAATGATAAAATTTACTCATTAATCAAATAAAAAGAGAAACTATTCAAAAAATGAGAACAATTTTTCGAATAAATTCTAGTTAAGTAGCAGAAAATGAAATCAATATGAATTTTTAAGATAGATTTCGAAAAAAGGAAACAAAAGTTGTATTTGATTTGTGCTTTTCAACATTTTATTTTTAATTTTTTTGAAGCATTTTTAAAAAATAATGATATGTTTAATCTAACATACTCAATTGGCTGATATTACACAATTTATCTTGAAACTTATCAAAAAAGAATTAAATAATAACTACTGGTAGTAGTTTTTAACTTTTTGTTTCTAATTTTAACTGTAAACTATAAGTTTTTTTAAATATTCACAATTTCTACTATAATTTATAATTATATTTTTTTTATTTTAGTTACAAGTTACAATTTTTACTACAATTTATAATTATTTTTTCTTTTATTTTAGTTACAAGTTACAATTTCTACTACATGTTACAATTTATAAGTTATTAGTTTCAGTAATACCGAGCACCACCAATAATTTAAAGCTGACTTGTCTAAAAGAGCTGATGTGAAAAATAAAAATAAAATACCCTAATTCTTTTAACTATTGAGTGTCTGTGGTTAATAATATTTGAAAAAGTTTAATATTTTGATAAAAATTTTAAAAATTCGTTAAAGATAAGAAGAAACTTCTTAGAAAGATAAGACTTGAAAATAAAAGCCAAACCAGGCAGGAGTCAAAACTGGAGGCCAATAGAACTTGGTTTTCCTTCCATGTTTTGAGAAACATTCTAAGAGAGGGTAGTAATATTACATATTCGGAAAATAAATTTAAAAATTTATTCAGAAATTAAAATTAATAATTTAGATTTTAAAATTCAGATTTACTTAATAGTATAATCTATACAATATGCAGTTAAATTTAAGTTCTTAATTTTAAATTTCAAGTAAAATACGTAACAATTTTTATGAATATATAGTAATTTTTTTAATGGTGCAGGCAGGAGTCTTATCCAAAACTGGCAAAGGCCAAAGGGTGACAATGATTTAGAAAAATAATATTTAAACAGCCCCTGTTTTTTTTTTTTTTTTCTTTTTCCACACACAATTCTGTGGGTGGTGCCATCCTGGGGACTGGCCAGGCACGTGACATCCATCTTTATTTATATTATGTAATAAAAATTCAAACCATGATAATAATGAATAAAAAATATATAAATATTATTTATAAATATTAATATTTATAAAATAATTATTATTATTTTTAAAAATAAGTATTTATTAATTTTAAAACATCACGAATTATTATTTATATAATACTTTCTTCCAATCATGTAATAGAAGATAATTTACATAAAATAATGATAACCCATCTTATTGAGCAAGTAGAAGGCAAAGTGTGTCTCACTTAATATACATTAATCAAGGCCGTTGGGTTGGGTTATAAGGCCGTTGGGTTGGGTTATAAGTTAGTAGGAGTAAGTTTTAATTTTTTATTAATAATTTGTAATAATAAATTATAAATTTTTTTAAATATTTATAATTTTTATTATAAATTATAATTATTTTTTATTTATAAATAATTAATTTTAATTATAAATTAATATATTAATCAATTATTTATAATTTTTATAATTTATAAGTTATTAATAAATGATATAAATATTTACGTCTGATTTGCGTCATGAAATTGATATTGATAGGCTACTGCACACGAAACAAAAAATACCTTGATGGAAATAGCAAAGTACAGAAGGATCCAAAGCAACGACAGAGTAAAGAACCAACTTAAAGTGGAAATAACAACATTCAGAAAACAACCAAATTCTATTCCAATACATCGGAGTGCGAGAAATCTTATCCATCTTCACTGATGAATCGTCTTCGGGATTCATTCAATCCATTACCCCGAAGGGCCCCACCCACTTGACTGAAAATTGTTAAGCTCCTGTTTGGTTCTCAAAAAAGTTAGTTTTTTTAATAAAAAACTAACTTTTAAACTATACTGTTTGATCTTCTTTTTTTTTTTAATTAATTATTTTTTTTATTTTTTTATTCAAAAAAAATGTTATACCCATTTTAAATACTCTAATATTTTAACTAAAATTATTATAATACCTTCAATTAAAAATTTTATTTTTTTCACAAAAAATTTTAAAAAAATTGTGCTAATGTCCCAAATAATAAAATTTAAAAACAAAAAATAAAGATATATTAAATATTTTAATAAAAAAATTTCTATAAAAAATACTATCTCAAATACCCTAACTTTTTTTATTTCTCTTTTTTCTACAAAAAAAATAAATTTTTAAAAATTAAATTTTTTAGACATTTCAAACAAATTCTATGAGTAGTATTGGTTATGTGATACTTTAAATAAATAAGAATCTAGTGTTTGGTAAAGTTTTTTGAGTTAATTTTTTTCTTTTTATTATTAATTTAATAATAAATTATAATTTTTTTAAACACTTATAATTTTTAATACAAATTATAATTAATTTTTATTTTAAATATGAACTAATATATTTATTAAACTCTCACAACTTCTATGCAAATTATAAATTATAAGATATTAGTTTTAATAATACTAAATATTTCCAATATGTAATATATACAAAGGGAAATTATTTTAATTTTTTATGTACTGAACAAAGATAAATTAATATTATTTTAGACAAAATGTTTTTTATTATATTTTTAAATAAAAAATATTATATAAACTCGAAACTCAGAATAATTACTTTCACTGACTAGAGATGGCTGCGACCACCGCTCGACTTCTTTAACGATGTCTATGGCCCCACTATTATCATACAAATTATAAAAATATCAAATTCTTTTTAGAATTCTTTTTAAATAAAATGTCAGAAAAATA
>JAOTRH010138015.1:0-13927 GCA_034768845.1 Heliamphora exappendiculata | reverse complement strand
AAAAATATATCCTAACACTCTTATATTTAACACAAAGACCAAATCCTAAGGCAAATGGGTGAACATTTCATCCTAAGCAAAAATGGTTAAGCATACCCAAAATTATACTTTTGTTTCTCTCGGTTTTGGGGTATGAAATGAAGTCCAAATGAGCCCATTGTTTATTATGTCCTAGCTTAACAAGTTCCCTACAATTTTCATTTTTAGAGCTAAGGGTAGTTGTTTGAAACAAGTTAGACTTTTTGGCCCTTTTAAAAAGTAGGTTCTGTCAGCCGCCAATACTCAACAGTGCCAGTTTTGGATAGAGGGTTTAAAACGGTTTTGGGGTTTCATACCGAGGATTTAAGGTCTTCTTTTTGGGAAAAAAATACATCAATATGTTAGCTACAAAGTTGATGTAGACCACATTTGGAATTGGTCACTAAAAATAGGTGTTTTGGGCCATATAAAAATATGTGACAGAATGTTCCTTGAGGGCTAAAAATCAATAGAGACTTTCAGAGGGGTTTGGACCTATCAGACCTCAATATTGTATTCTAATTTTTGGTGGGTATATGGATATACATGTTATCTACAACTTTTATGTTTTGAAAAAAGTTCGGATCTCATTCTAAACTAGGGTTTTCAAGTCGGTAGTGTTGAATGGTTAGAAAATGATACACTTTGGTAAAATTGCAATATCTTGAGTTCTGGTTATGAAAATGAGTTGAAACTAACTTTGGATGAAATATAACACAAAAATATAACTCTGTACACAAAAATCATGCTTAGATCAATTTTATAAATTGAGTTATGGTATTTCAAATCTCAGGGTAGAAACATCAAAGTTCTAGAAAATCAAGCATCTTAGGGTTTAGGTCCTCTACTTATGTTATGTCAAGTTTTGGTTCTATTTTCTTGCATGGTTGTGTTTCAAACTTAAATATCAAGACTCCAGCACCCCTAGAGATCATCAAACTCAAAGATAACAACTTACAACAACATCTCATATCATTCATAATCAAAACAGCCCCTAAGGTCCCAACTACAACGCCTTTTCGGTTTGATTTCAGTTATTGATTTTTAGAGTGTTTAAAGGGATGGGCTGAGAGATATTTTGAGGGATCTTAGATACAAAGTTTAGAAGTTTTAATTACTTTTTTTTAGAGATCAAAGAATGGTAGATAATTGATTTGGACTTAGCTTTCGAAAACTCCTCGGTTTTCTTCTTTTTTCTTATTTCTTCTTCCTCAAACTCATGGAATACCTCAAGAACAATTGAATGTCTGGTCCCTCACTCTCTTGCACGAAATCTTGAAGGGGAGAAGTGGTGTTTGGGCTTAGTTTATATTGAAGGAGGATAGGGAACACATGGGAGACAAAAAGTACCTTGAATGAGACTTTTTCTTCACTTTAATAAATGTGATTTGAGTTTTGATTTAAGTTCATTTAATTCTTGGAGGCTAAAATTCAGATTTGGGGAAGCTTAAATTAGCTAGGTGGCTGTTTGGGGGACAAAAATCTGATCCCCCATCAATCAAGGGATTTGTCTCAATTTTTGTGCCCATATTGTGCAAGAAAATACATTAAAAGTTAATTTGATGTATCTTTTTGGTGTCTTTTTCTACTGAGACTTATTATTTTTACATATTTATGAGAAATATAGTATTTCCATGTGTTATCATAGTATCCATATTAATTGATTAAATAGATGTAGTCTTTTAAGTCAAATTAAGCTGTTTTAGCAATATATGACCTTTTGAATTATTTTATTGTGTATGAACTTCAATAATAATTTGTTTGCTTTTGTTCAGTTATAACACTATATTATTAGGTATATTACTTGTTCAACAAGTTTGAGATCATCATAATGCTTCATTTAATACATTTCTCATCACATAAAGCTAAAGAGAAGTAAAAAAGTCACTTTTTGGCACATCCCCCAAGGTGGTCGGCCACTAAGGGGTATTTTTAGAAATTTTGTTGTTATTTTGTCCTATGATACTTAATTGTACTTAAATTCTTGATTTAGGATATCAATATGTTAAAATTTGTGTTTTTAAGACTTTTTGCTGTACTAGCGGCAAAACGGTCATTTTACCCTATTTTTTAGAATTTTTGATTTTTAATTTCTAATTTGTTATTTCATGATATATAGTTAATTTAGAATGTAAGGAGACTCTTCGGGTGTTAAGGCTTTGTTACTTGAGTTTTGAACCTTTTAAAGATTTTTGGGCCGAATTTAGAGTTTTCAATTTGAGTTAGGGTTCTAAACTACTTATGTGTTCTATGGTCTTGTGGACTATCTATCACTAACACTAGGGTCTGAGTAGGGTCATTACATGGGTCGTTATCAATATGGTTGTTACAACTGGGGTCTGTACTGAGTTGTTACAAACTACCTCCCTTAAACAAATTTTGTCTCCGAAATTTTGCCCCGTATTTCACCATTTGGAAGGTTAAGGATGATTTACTAACATTGTACTTTCTCATTCTCCAAAATTGTGTCCATGTTTACTTGCGTTGTTTTTTATTGAGGGTGCAGATAAGGTCGAGCCCATATATTCAGCACTTAGCGTAAAGGTTGTCTTTTCCTGCTTAACACCTTAAACTAATTACTACCTAATCTTCAAGGATCGTGTCACATAACCAACTAGCTCCAATAAGTTTCGTATCTCTGTCACGTTAGTTAACCTCTTCCCATTAACTGTTGTTTCTACTTTTGTTGAATCCACTTGAATTTCTTCTCCAGATATAACATGACCTAAAAACATCACCGGACTGAACTAAAACTCACACTAACCAAATTTAACACACAACTTGTGCTTTCTCACAATCTACAAAGAAACTTCAAATGTTTCCTATGTTCCACTTCATTTCAAGAATATAACCGAATATCGTTTATCAACACAATCTCAAATTGATCTAGAAAGCTTCTGAACACCCGATCCATTAGGTCCATAAACACAGCAGACATTCATTAACCCGAAAGGCGTCACTACAAATTCATAATGCTCATAACGAGTCCTAAAGGCGGTCTTGGGTATATCTAACTATCGTACTTTCAATTTGTGGTACCATGACCCCAGTCTATCACTGAGAATACATTGACTCCAAAACACAACTTACATCGAGTACGACTTCCACAAGTGATCATATGTCTCTAAATTAGCCCACCACCGAAACTGATTTCAAACATTCTCTACTTCTATTTGGAAAGACTGCCACTTTATCAAAAACCAGCTCATTGCCATATTCAAACGTATGCCGAAAACTATCTCCCGATCGACTAACGACTATTAACTCGGAATCACATCACCACTTTGTATTGAACCATTTTAGTCTTACGACCATCAAGACTAATACCGCCACTTGAACCTAATAAGTCACTAGGGATAAACATATCACACAGACTAAACGCTCCCTAGGTATATGCTTACTTATACGAATCTAATCACAACCTCATCACATATTTCCTTCACGTATGTACCATCCACCCTACAGTCCTTTAACTAAACAGTATTAACTCCTTATTATAAAGTCTCTTATCATCATCACTCAATCCCTTCACACATTTTCTACCACGTAATCGAACTAAGAACCACTTTCATACTTTAATTATTTTATCTTACCCACATTCTACCAAAACACTCGATTCACTCAAGGCCAATTATAAAAATCATACCTATGAATTTGTATAGTCTCACTTTACCCTTCCACTCTTCTCATCCAAACACTTATTCCTCCCACGTACTCACATTAAGCTGCTACACAACTCCATAAAAAATAACAGAATTATATCACCCTTCAACTTCTCATACATAGAGTTCACACGTTCCCATAAGAAAATTTCTTTTCTATACTAGCAACATCTACTCACCAATCTAAACAAACTGGCTCTAACAGGTCACATCATAAAAGGTTTTTAAAAGAAACTTTCTTGTAACTCACATCGATACCATAACGATAACCAAATACCACTCTATAAAAGCTACACAGTCTATACGGCAAACGAATACAAACTGATACTTTAAAAGTCTACCATGTGAATAACATGGTCTGTCCAAAATTTGCACTCCACCCTTGAAACAAACCACAGCATCAAGCGGTTTGTCCCACCTTAAGACTCGTGATGCCTTCGCCGGTGTCAACCTAAAAGTCCAAGCTATCAAAATCAGAATGCTAGCGACAAACCCATGGTGCCCAACAATATTCATGATAAACTATTTCAAACACCGGAGACACACCCAGGGTGTACAAAGGGAACTCATCCCAAAATATTTTCAAAAATGGCAACTAGGGACGCCTTAGACTTAGAGTTATGAAAGACAACCTCTACACAATAATCCGAATGGCACCATTATGTTCCCGTACGTTTGGTTCCCATACATCAGCATTCCTGATCACTAGGCATATAGCGGCTGTTCGGCTCAAGACGTGATACGGCTCAGGACGTAACACGGCTCAAGACATACATGGACCAAAGTTAACATATCCAATACAATAATCTGAGTGACACCATTATGTTCCCGTACGTTAGGTTCCCGTATATCAACGTTCCCGATCTCTACGGCATATAGCGACAGTTCGGCTCAAGACGTGATACAGCTCAGGACGTAACACGGCTCATGACATACATGGCCAAAGTTATTCATACTTAACACAACAATCTGAATGGTACTATTATGTTCCTGTACGTTAGGTTCCCGTACATCAACGTTCTCGATCACTACGGCGTAAAGTGGTAGTTCGGCTCAAGACGTGATACGGCTCAGGACGTTACAGGGCTCAAGACATACATGGCCCATTGTCAACACCCCCACAACAGTTTACACAGATGGACTCCAATATGCTAAGATGCAAGTGATGATGTTCATAATGTGTACCATTGATCTCAAGTGCATCAATTTATAGCATGGCATTAACATGGCAATATTCATGGTATAACGCGCAAAGCCCAAGGTACAAGTATGTGAAGCACAAGTTACAATTCTCAAGATATGATTCAAATATGATAGCATGGGTTCTAAATCATCATACATTTACTTAAAACACATTAATCAACTAATCCAAATCAATCATCATATAAAACTCGGGTCTCATGGCAAAGGGTACTCAATTCACACTAAGCAACTTTTAAGGTAAAAAAATTAAGTATTAAATTAAAAGGGATGACAAAATTTTGGGGTATCTAGAGTTAGAATTAAGCTATGATTTTTATACACCATTTAGATACAAATATATCCTACAACTCTTATATTTAACACCAAGACCAAATCCTAAGGAAAATGGGTGAACATTTCATCTTAAGAAAAAATGGTTCAGCACTACAAGATTTTATCCAAAATTATGCTTATGTTTCTCTCGATTTTGGGGTATCAAATGAAGTCCAAATGAGCCCATTGTTTATTTACTATGTCCTAGTTTAACAAGTTCCCTACAAGTTTTATTTTTAGAGTTAAGGATAGTTGTTTGAAATAAGTTAGACTTTTTGGCCCTTTTAAAAAGTAGGTTCTGTCAGCCGCCAATACTCAACAAAGCCAGTTTTGGACAGAGGGTTTAAAATAATTTTGGGGTTTCATACCGAGGATTTAAGGTCTTATTTTTGGCAAGAAAATACATCAATATGTTAGCTACAAAGTTGATGCAGACCACGTTTGGAATTGGTCACTAAAAATAGGTGATTTGGGTCATATAAAAATATGTGACAGAATGTTCCTCGAGGGCTGAAAATCAACAGAGACTTTGAGAGGGGTTTGGACCTATCAGACTTCAATATTGTATTCTAATTTTTGGTGGGTATATGGATATACATGTTATCTACAACTTTCATGTTTTGAAAAAAGTTCAGATCTCATTCTAAACTAGGGTTTCCAAGTCGGTAGTGTTGAATGGTTAGAAAATAACACACTTTGTTAAATTGCAATATCTTGAGTTTTGTTTATGAAAATGAGTTGAAACTAACTTTGGATGAAAGATAACACAAAAATAAAACTCTGGACAGAAAAATCATGCTTAGATCAATTTCCTAAATTGAGTTATGGTATTTCAAATCTCAGGGTAGAAACATCAAAGTTCTAGAAAATCAAGCATCTTAGGGTTTAGGTCCTTTACTTATGTTATGTCAAGTTTTGGTTCTATTTCCTTACATGCTTGTGTTTCAAACTTAAATATCAAGACTGCAGCACCCTTAGAGATCATCAAACTTAAAGATAACAACTTACAACAACATCTCATATCATTCATAATCAAAACAGCCCATAAGGTTCCAACTACAAAGCCTTTTCGGTTTAAATTCGATTTTTGATTTTTAGAGTGTTTAAAGGGATGGGTTGAGAGATATTTTGAGGAATCTTAGATACAAGGTTTAGAGGTTTTAATTACTTTTTTTGAGAGATCAAAGAATGGTGGAGAATTGATTTGGACTTAGCTTTCGAAAACTACTCGAATTCTTCCTTTTTCTTCTTTCTTTTTCCTCAAACTCATGGAATACCTCAAGAACAATTGAAGGTCTGGTCCCTCACTCTCTTGCACGAAATCTTGAAGGGGAGAAGAGGTGTTTGGGCTTAGTTTATATTGGAGGAGGATAGGGAACAAATGGGAGACAAAAAGTACCTTGAAGGAGACTTTTTCTTCACTTTAATAAATGTGATTTGAGTTTTGATTTAAGTTCATTTAATTCTTGGAGGCTAGAATTCAGATTTGGGGAAGCTAAAAGTAGCTAGGTGGCTGTTTGGGGGACAAAAATCTGATCCCCCATCAATCAAGGGGTTTGTCTCGATTTTTGTGCCCATATTGTGCAAGAAAATATATTAAAAGTTAATTTGATGTATCTTTTTGGTGTCTTTTTCTACTAAGACTTGTTATTTTAATATGTTTGTGAGAAATATAGCATTTTCATGTATTATCATAGTATCCATAGCAATTGATTACATAGATATAGTCTTTTAAGTCAAATTAAGCTGTTTTAGCAATATATGACTTTTTGAATTATTTTGTTGTTTATGAATTTCAATAATAATTTGTTTGCTTTTGTTCACTTATAACACTATATTATTAGGTATATTACTTGTTCAACAAGTTTGGGATCATCATAATGCTTAATTTAATACATTTCTCATCACTTAAAGCTAAAAAGAAGCAAAAAAGTCACTTTTTGGCACATCCCCCAAGGTGGTCGGCCACTAAGGGGTATTTTTGGAATTTTTGATGTTATTTTGTCCTCTGATACTTAATTATACTTAAATTCTTGATTTAGGGTATCAATCTGTCAAAATTTGAGTTTTTACGACTTTTTGCTGTACTAGCGGCAAAACGGTCATTTTACCTTATTTTTGAGAATTTTAAATTTTAAATTTGTTATTTCATTATATATACTTAATTTAGAATGTTAGGAGAATCTTCGGATATTAAGGCTTTGTTGCTTGAGTTTTGAACATTTTTAGGATTTTTGGGCTGAACTTAGGGTTTTTGATTTGAGTTAGGGTTTTGAACTACTTCTGTGTTCTATAGTCTCGTGAATTATCCGTCACTAACACTAGGGTCTGAGTAGGGTCATTACATGGGTCGTTATAACCAGGGTTGTTACAACTAGGGTCTGTACCGAGTCGTTACAAACTACCTCTCTTAAACAAATTTCGTCTCCGAAATTTTGCCCCGTACTTCACCATTTAGAAGGTTAAGGATGATTTACTGACATTGTACTTTCTCGTTCTCCAAAATTGTGTCCTTGTTTACTTGAGTTGTTTTTTATTGAGAATGTGAATAAGGTCGAGCCCATATATTCAGCACTTAGCATAAAGGTTCTTTTGTCCTACTTAACACCTTAAACTAATTACTACCTAATCTTCAAGGATTATGTCACATAACCAGCTAGCTCCAATAAGTTTCGTATATCTGTCACATTAGTTAACCTCTTCCCATTAACTGTTGTTTCTACTTCTGTTGAATCCACTTGAATTTCTTCTCCAGATATAACATGACCTAAAAACATCACCCGATTGAACTAAAACTCACACTAACCAAATTTAACACACAACTTGTGCTTTCTCACAATCTACAAAGAATCTTCAAATGTTTCTTGTGTTCCACTTCATTCTGAGAATATAACCGAATATTGTTTATCAACACAATCTCAAATTGATCTAGAAAGCTTCTGAACACCCGATCCATTAGGTCCATAAACACAACAGACATTCATTAACCCGAAAGGCATCACTACAAATTCATAGTGCTCATAATGAGTCCTAAAGGCGGTCTTGGGTATATCTAACTCTCGTACTTTCAATTTGTGGTACCATGACCCCAGTCTATCACTGAGAATACATTGACTCCAAAACACTACTTACATCGAGTACGACTTCCACAAGCGATCATATGTCTATAAACTAGCTCACCACCGAAACTGATTTCAATCATTCTCTACTTCTGTCTGGAAAGACTGTCACTTTACCGAAAACCAACTCATTGCCATATTCAAACGTATGCCAAAAACTCTCTCCCGATCGACTAACGACTATTAACTCGGAATCACATCACCACTTTGTATTGAACCATTTTAGCCTTACGACCATCAAGACTAATACCGCCACTTGAACCTAATGAATCACTAGGGCTAAACATACCTCACAGACTAAGTGCTCCCTAGGTATATGCTTACTCATTCGAATCTAATCACAACCTCGTCACATATTTCCTTCACGTATGTACCATCCACCCTACAATCCTTTAACTGAACAGTATTAACTCCTTATTATAAAGTCTCTTATCACCATCACTCAATCCCTTCACACATTTTCTACCACGTAATCGAACAAAGAACCACTTTCATACTTTAATTATTTTATCTTACCCACATTCTACCAAGACACTCGATTCACTCAAGGCCAATTATAAAAATCATATCCTATGAATTTGTATAGTCTCACTTTACGCTTCCACTCTTCTCATCCAAACACTTATTCCTCCCACGTACTCACATTAAGCTGCTACACAACTCCACCAAAAATAACAGAATTATATCACCCTTCAACTTCTCATACATAGAGTTCACACGTTCCCATAAGAATTTTTTTTTTCTATACTAGCAACATCTACTCACCAATCTAAACAAACTAGCTCTAACAGGTCACATCACAAAAGGTTTTTAAAAGCAACTTTTTTGCAACTCACATCGATACCATAACGATAACCGAATACCACTCTATAAAAGCTACACAGTCTATGCGCCAAACGAATACAAACTGATACTTTAAAAGTCTACCATGTGAATAACATGGTTTGTCCAAAATGTGCACTCCACCCTTTAAACAATCCTCCGCATCAATAGGACTCGTTGTTTCCACAAACTCCTTGGCACCTAAATCCTACAATTGTTTAATGAAAGAGTTATCGGTCTTTGAGGTGATCTTGATAATTCTGATGACGAAGTCTGTAATCATATGCTTTCATTTTCTCTCTAGTCTTTCCAAAAATTGCTCAGTTCCTCTTAGCCTATACCGTATGTTCTTGACATGCTTAGAACGTTGGGTTTGAATGTCTCTTCCAATAACTGGATTATTCTCCCAGGCGGTTGGTCATTCTAGGGTAAAACGGATATGATAAAAGGTATGGTTGTGGTAATTACCTAGTCATGTGATTCATTGTGACTCGGTGATTAATTCTTCATCAGGCTCCAAACGTTCATTGTTATGATCATGATTCTTCATTCTTTGATAGAGATGGCAAAAATCTGGACTCTTAACACTTCGGTGGAAAGGTTGGTGTGAATATCAATGTATATAGACGTACCTCATTTGCTAGCGTACTAAGGGTAACGTGAGTTTGAGGCTTTTTCTCATTTTTACTACCGGTATGAATCTTTTGCTTCTCGGTCTATCAGATGGGTGGGTCAGCTTTGAACTAGTCTGGGAAAGTCTGAATTGTGCCATATGGTGGTGTTGCAAATCCTTTGGTGTAAAGCTATCGTTTCTACTTTAGATTATTGATGGCATAATCTCACTTGTCAGGACCTTTGAAAAGCTATAATTAATTATTACTGATGACCGTTGTTACTCATAGATTTATGGGGCAAAGTTTTGAAGGTCAACAGTCAAAAGCATGCACGGGGTTAGAACATGTTAGGGCGGACCTAGGTGGTTTAAAGATAGGTTGGATGAGGTTAAATAGTCACGGTTAAGGTAACTACCGTTGACACAAATTGAGTAGTCATTTGGGGTTCAATTGTAGGTGAAACAAGAAGAGGACAATGAACAATACTTTAAACAAGTATCCCTGGAACTAATCCAGTACAATCAGATTTTGATAAGAGAGATGTCAAAAGGGGTAGCCTAACTAGATACTTTGCCCTGAAGTTACGTCAGCCTAACGTACTTCAATTCAAGCATCCAAGTCAACTTTCCAGGTTGGGATTTCAAGAGTGTACAAAGAATTTACAAAATCACTGCGACAGACTGTGGTTTCAAAATCAAGAGAAAATGAATAGTGGCAAAAGATGTTATGAACGTCGAATATTTAGAATGGGTAATTAACAAAGAATTGATATCGAGTTCTTCAAGGGAAGAGTTTGATGAAGGATAATGACTTGAATCGAAGGAGAATTAATGTGCGAATACCGGTCATTATCGAGGCAAGAAAACTTTGAGGACAAGGGTATTTTCTAGAGTTGAATTTCTAATAGGGTTCTCAACGAGACTTGGGTGCATAAAGGTTACCGAAGAACGACACTTGATGGTACCATTGAGGACAAATGATATAAGAAGGAAGGACATACAAAAGAATTTCAAAATATTGACACCAAGGCTTGGGGTAAACGAGAAAAGAATTTATAAGGATGAAGTCGCAGGGTTTTAACGGTGTCTCTCAAGGTAATATCTAAAACTTCTTCTAGTGCGCACTCCTGTCTACCCCCCTTAAAATAAGATAACCCGTTGCATGAATCTCCAATCTTCGATCTCGATGGTCATACCCGTCCTTCGCATGTAGATTCCATGCTGCTTCCGATCACGGTAATGTCCTAACATGACTTACTATAAGACTCAGGCATATAAGATTTTAGTTCTTATAATGTATAGATGATAATTATTAGTAATACAACGCATCCTACAGAGCTCTAACGCGACAGAATGCATGGTTTCTCATAACCCAAGGCCTGAAGGTTCACTAAACCTATGCTCTGATACCAACTGTGATGCCCCGTCCTCCGGGCACGTTGGGACATACATAAATATAAATAAATAGATATTCTAGCCATTCATTCATACTTACATACGCTAGTTATTACATCATAAAGGAGTTCTGAACTGTTCAAATTACTTAAATATTATAGTTTCATCAAAAAATTTCAAAAATTACAGTAAGCGCGAGAGAACTGAATATAAGCACGAAAGCAGAAGTCTTGACTCCTCAGAATGCTTCAATGAAATCCACGTGCTCTTGGAACTCGCCTTGTTCTTCCAACTCTTCTTCGCCTTCAGGGATGACTTCCTCCAAGAACTCCTTCCTACCTGTGGCACGAATGCCATGAGCTAAGGCCTAGAAGCAAAACACTCTAACCTTCTAACTAATCTCACGGCATAAAATTCACCGCAACACATACCATAAAATACCCAGTACAGTTTATAGTTAAGGAGACAGACAAATTTATACCATGGTAGCAGATAAGTCAATAAACATGCGTGTATGAAATGCAGATGCCCAATCCAAAATGCACCCAGATTATAACAGGGATTCCACGTCGAGAATCACCAAGGTAGACATTCACAGGTAATTCATCACCAAAGCTATCATCGCACCTTGTTGCGAATAGTAACCACATCGCCTAGCATCATGCCACATCTATTTTACTCAATGGCGACGGCGTGGGGTCTGTGCCATACTCCAGGCCAACTTTATCACTTCTTCAGGACTTAATTGTCATTGCCTCAGGGATTTATTGTCACTGCCCTCATTATCAAGCAGTTTGTCCCACCTTAAGACTCGTGATGCCTTTGCCGGTGTCAACACAAAAGTCCAAGCTATCGAAATCAAAATGCTAGCGACGAACCCATGGTGCCTAACAGTATCCATAACAAACTATTTCAAACACCGGGGACAAGCCTAGGGTGTACAAGGGGAACTCATTCCAAAATATTTTCAAAAATTGCAACCAGGGACGCCCTAGACTTAGAGTTATGAAAGACAACCTCAACACAATAATCCAAATGGCACCATTATGTTCCCGTACGTTAGGTTCCCGTACATTAGTGTTCCCGATCACTACGACCTATAGCAGCAGTTCGGCTCAAGACGTGATACGGCTCAGGACGTAACACGGCTCAAGACATACATGGCTGAAAGTTAACATATCCAATACAATAATTCGAGTGACACCATTATGTTCCCGTACGTTAGGTTCCCGTACATCAACGTTCCCGATCACTACGGCATATAGCGGCAGTTTGGCTCAAGACGTGATACGACTCAGGACGTAACACGGCTCAAGACATACATGGCAAAAGTTATTAATACTTAACACAACAATCTGAATGGTATCATTACGTTCCCGTACATTAGGTCCCCGTACATCAACGTTCCAGATCACTATGGCGTACAACGGTAGTTCGGCTCAAGACGTGATACGACTCAGGACGTAACATGGCTCAAGACATACATGTCCCATTGTCAACACCCCCACAACAGTTTACACATATGGACTCTAATATGCTAAAATGCAAGTGACGATGCTCATATTGTGTACCATTGATCTCAAGTGCAACAATTTATAGCATGGCATTAACATGGCAATATTCATGGTACAACGCGCAAAGCACAAGGTACAAGTATGTGAAGCACAAGCTATAATTCTCAAGATATGATTCAATTATGATGGTATGGGTTCTAAATCATCATAAATTTACTTAAAACATATTAATCAACAAATCCAAATCTATCATCATATAAAACTCGGGTCTCATGGCAAAGGGTACTCAATTCGTACTTAGCATCTTTTAAGGTAAAAAATCAAGTATTAAATTAAAATGGACGACAAAGTTTTAGGGTATCTAGACTTGAAATGAAGCTATAGTTTTTATACACCATTTAGATAAAAATATATCCTACAACTCTTATGTTTAACACCAATCCCAAATTCTAAGGCAAATGGGTGAACATTTCATTCTAAGCAAAAACGGTTCAGCACTTACTTCAAGATTTTACCCAAAATGATGCTTATGTTGGTCTCAGTGTTGGGGTATGAAATGATGTTCGAATGATCCCGTTTTTTAGTATGTACTAGTTTAACAAGTTCCCTACAAGTTTCATTTTTAGAGTTATGGGTAGTTATTTGAAACAAGTTAGACTTTTTGGCCCTTTTAAAAACTAGGTTATGTCAGCCTCCAAAACTCAGCAGAGCTGATTTTGGATAGAGGAATTAAAATAGTTTTGGGGTATCATCACGAGGCTTTAAGGTTTGATTTTTCGGAAAAACATACATCAATATGTTAGATACAAAGTTCATGTAGACCATGTTTGTAATAGATCATTAAAAATAGGTGCTTGGGTCATATAAAAATATGTGACAGAATGTTCCTCGAGGACTAAAAATCAACAGAGATTTTCAAGGAAGTTTTGACCTTTCAAAACTCATTATGTTTTTCCCAGTTTTTGTGGTTAGATGGATATGCATGTTATCTACAACTTTTATATATTGAACAAAGTTCGGATCATACTCTAAACTAGGGTTCCCAAATTGGTAATGTTGACTGGTCAGAAAATGATACACTTTGGTAAAATTGAAATATATTGAGTTCCGATTATGAAAATGAGTTGAAACCAAATTCGAATGCAATATAACACAACAATCTAACTATGGACATAAAAATTATGCTTAGATCAATTTTTTACATTGAGTTATGGTATTTCAAATCTCAGGGCAGAAACATCAAAGTCCTTAAAAATCAAGCCTCTTAGG
>JAOTRH010138004.1:0-13928 GCA_034768845.1 Heliamphora exappendiculata | reverse complement strand
GAGAGAGAGAGAGAGAGAGAGAGAGAGAGAGAGAGAGAGAGAGAGAGAGAGAGAGAGTATGGGGAATAAGGGTATATTTGTCTAGGTCAATAATAAATTTTAAAATGTAGGACATAATAAAATATTAAAAAAATAGTTAGAACTTAATGGGATACAAGTGCTCCAAATAAGACCTTGAATTAATTTTTTCTTTTAATAATGCCAAACACCATAGCTCTTTCTGTTATCCATTTTTCAACTGTAATTTTAAATATTTTATTTAATTTGAGTTCTCATTTTTCAACTTTTTTAGAAGATATTTAACATAGGCCACGAATGATATATATATATAAACTCAAAATATATCTACAATTAGAAACAAACAGCCAAAATTAAATTACTTGTGATGTGCTATACTTCAAGTGAAGTTGAACAATTCATTTTAAATGATAAAGATAGGGAGAATTGTCATAGAAAAGACAAATGAGCTATGTTTGGTTGAGAATGAGTTATTTAGTGAGTAAAAATTATTATATTGATGTGATGTATTTAATTAATGCATGCATATTATGTATTTATAAATTTAGAAAGTAATTCTATAATAAAAGATTAATAATTATTAACATCAACATAATCTTACCCTAAAAAAAAAATAATACACAGTATATTAATTGTGTACACTACACCAACATTGGTGTTTCTTAATCCTTATAGAAGAATTGCCTTTCCCCCCCTATGCAGATTTGTTTGGGTTGTACTTGTTCCTCAAGACCATTTTTCTACTTTAGACCTTTTAGTGTTCGTACGTGGGGCCTACAGTTGGAAATTTAGCCTTGGTTTATTTTGATGTATTAAAATGTTTTATTTATTTTTTAATATTTAATTTCATAAAAATAATATAAAATATTTTTTATAAAATCAAAATTAATTTTAAAAAAATAAGGGTAAATTATTTTATGATAGCGATGCTAGTGGCGGTGACGGTGGTGGCAGTGACAGTAAATTTTTAATTTTTTTAAAAATAGTTTTTTTTTAAAGTATCACCACAACATTAAAAAATAAAAATAAAAACAAAATAAATAATTTTAGTAAAATAATTTACATAAAAAATATTCTTCAAAATTAGTTTGTGTTTTTTTTTATATTGGGTCGGGAATTTACAAATTGGGAATTGAATTTTGATTTTTTTTCTTTTCTTAAATTTATTTTTTTATTAGAATAATTTACACTACTCTAAATTTTAATGGAATCAACCACCTTTAATAGTTTAATGGAACTTGACCCGTAACCTCTTGAGAAATTACTTACACCAAGTTACAAAGACCTTGGCTTGTTTTTTTCGTAGGCCGTTAATTTTTATTTTTTTTATATTTTTAATTAAAAAATTAAATTGAGTTTAAAATAAATTGTTTGGTAATTTAATTTTTAAGCTAGTTTTTTTTAAGTTATTTGGGTAAAAAGTTAAGTTTTTTTATTTTTTTGTTTAAAATTGATATTTTTACCCCTTTATATATTTAATATTAATAATTATTGTAATTGATAGCGATAGTAAATAAGTTATGAATAAGGAGTATTATTATATTTTAAAAATTGTGAGAGTTTAATTTGAATATTTTGAAAGTTTGTGTTTTAATTTTTTAACTTTTTAATTTTTTTATCAAATGAACAATGTTAATTTTTTTATATTTTTAACCAAAAAAATATATTAAAAAACCAGGTTACAAATCTGGGCCTTAGATATGGGACCACTTTTATACATCTTCCATTTAAAACTTTTTGTGGACGTCTACCCTAGTCATTCCTTCTCATATTTTAAAATGTTTAAAATTTTTTTTTTTATATATCACTGAGGATATTTCATTTCAAATACATATGTGCTATAAAAAAAAGTCATACTCACATTTTAAAATATATAAAAAAAAATTCATATACCTATGTGCTATAAAAAAAAATTTCATACTTAAATTTCAAAATATACAAAAAATTTCTCATATAATGATATGATAATATTTTCATATACATACTTACTATGAAAATTTTTTCACACTGAACAGATTTCAAAATATATAAAAAGTTTATTATATATCACTATATAAGAATATTTTCATATACATATGTATTATGTATATTTTTTCATACTCAGATTACAAAGTGTCAGATATATTTGTTAACAATTTTTTTTTGTTAATTTGAGATTATTCAAAATTTTACAATATTAAGCTCAATGATGAATCTAAATGGCTGAATAAAAACGACTGTCCTTAAGTGTCGAAAAAAATTTCATAATTATAATGGTATTATGTTTAATATAAGTCGTTTATAATATTATTTAAAAATTATTAATATTTGACAAATAAGACCCTTTAAAAAGCATCTACCCATAATAAGGCAGCGTTTGTTGATATGGTTTTAAATCAAGATTTTTGCTTAAATTCATTTTAAGTCAAATAAACAATAAGTGTTTGGGGCATCGTAAGAATGACTTTAATTTAAAAGACAATAAGTCAAAAATTTTTTTGCTTAAAATCGCTTTTAGCCAAAAGGCAAAAAAAAAAAGCAAAAAACTTGGTGTCATAAATAAATTATTATATTTTTTAAATTTATTTTTACATAATTTTATATTTAATATCGATCTTATTTGATAAATTTCGACGAGTAAATTTTAAAAATATAATTCTCATCAAAATATAGATAATAAAAGTTATAACATTTTTAAAAAATATAAAAAATATTTTATTTAAAAAAGAAAAAGATTAAAAGACTAAAAGTCGATATAAAAAAAAATTAAGATTAAAAAATGAGGCTTAAATTATTTTTTAATTTTAAATAAAAAAATTAAAAAATAAACTTAAAATCAATTACGAAACAAAACCTTAATAGAAATCGTATTCTCGTTCTCCACTAGGACCACAATTACAAATTTCAAAATACAAAAAAAAGACATAAAATGAGAAATTTTAAAAATAAAATAAAATGACAAAACATTATGAATTCATTTTAAATATAATAAGTGCCAATTCATTCATAACGAGGCTAATTAGTTGACTTGGTGGCACCTTATTAAAATTCATAAATAGCATTATGATGGCTTTATAATTTCCGGTAGTTTCTTTCGGTCATTGTTTTCGGTGCGGATAGACTTAGACTTAGGGTGTGTTTAGTTAAGTTTTTGTTATTAATTTTTAATTTTTAATTTTAATTACAAGATATAATTTTTTTTAAATATTTATAATTTTTATTACAAATTATAATATATAAACAATTAATATAGCATTTTCAAACAGCCTTGCCCACCCCAAAATGGGAGGGAAGGAAAACCTACTCTCATTGTTCTCTCTTTTAAAGTGAAGTTTCCATTTTTAGCCAGAACGCATAACCCGACAGAAGAAAAGTCTGGCCTCTTTCTTACTAGCGACGCATTGTTTGGTTTCTCTCTATTCTTAACCTAATCTTCATCTTCATCCTTTTCAGAATAAGGGTTTTCCTTTACAGATCTAGCACTGAACGTTGGGACATATCAACACCTTTTGATTTGCTGCTTGGTCTTCTTTCTCTCGATCGTCGAAGATGGAGTTTGAATATCGAGAGGTGGGTCTCTCTCTCTCTCTCTCTCTCTCTCTCTCTCTCTCCAGAGACTGTATACATATATATATATATATATATATATATATTAAATATTTCTAGTGTTGGAATTAGCTTAGCCGTGCCTTAATTAATTCTTAAATGATCAATTTCACTTTTCTCGAATGTCCTATAAGATAGAGTTTGAATATCTAGAGCTGGGTCTCTCCATCTAACTAATTTTTAAAAGTCAGATTTTACGGTTTATTAGCGAATGACTCCATTAAAACTGAAATAATGTATTGTATGAGCACGTATATAATTTATAGGTTTTGGTATTTTCTTTTTTTTTTTCAATGGAATCAGTTTATATGATCATTGATAATTGTTGTGTTTGTTGAATTGCATTAGGAGTATATAACGAATTCTAGAGGGTTTCAGCTCTTTACTTGCAGATGGTTACCTCTCTCTTCTCCAAAGGCTCTCGTTTTCCTTTGCCATGGTGCCTCTCTCTCTCTTTCTAAACCAATTTATATGTGTAATTTTTTTTTAAAGAAAACCACGAGATTATTGCATGTAAGTAATGAATGGTGAGAAGTTAAGAATTTATAATTTATTTTTTTATAAAACTATTTAAAAAGATAATATAAATAATAAAATCATCAAATTATTTTTGAGTTTTTTTTTACAAAATATTCTTCACTTTTATAACTTATTATAATAGTATAGATGAGCGGGGAGATGGGTGCCTGTGAGAGGTGCTATGAGCTGAAGGTGTTTTAATCGAAATTTTAAAATTTATTTAAAATTATTTGTTATGTGGAAATTGTACTTCATATATATATATATATATATATATATATATATGATTAGAGTATGTTTTATTTTTAAAAAATTAATTAATTTATAATATTTTTAAAATAAACTATCAACATAAATGTATTCAAATTATATAACTAACAATATTTAATTAATTTAATTTTGTACAAAAATTATTTATTTAACAATTTCAACATAATAAATAATTTTAAATAAAATACTTTTAAATTCCCATCACCTCCATCTATTAGTAACTTAGAGCAGAAATCCCAAATGGAGCCACATATATTCGTGATTCCCAAAAACAAATCATGGCAGCACATAATGATGATCATTAAAAGAAGGAATAATTTTTCCCATCTCTCTCTTTTCTATAAGCGAAGAGTTAATGTTGGTGCAGGCTATGGCATGGAATGCAGTAATTTCATGAGAGGTACGTAAACTTAATAAATGCCTTTTGTATGGGTTATTCTTGTCATTTTCATTTTCTGTTTGTTTTATCTTCAATTAATTAATCAGAGAATGCAATAATAGTAGGAGATAAAAGCCTTCTGTTTGTGCAGTGTGCCCATCCCAATATGTCATGACTGTGTGAGGACAATAATGTCACTTTCTTGTCATTGTTTGGTCATTTGGGATGAGGCTCGGTCTGCTTTAGTTCGGTTTTATATTAATTATTAGGATAAATTATATTTATATTTTCACATATCACTGTTATTCTATTTATTCTCTAAAATATTATTTTACTCTATTATTATTTATTAAATTTTTTAATTTTTTTACTTATAAAATTTTATTTAAAATTTTATAATTAAAAAATAAAAAATTACTAAATAAAAAAATAAGTAAAACAAAAATATAAAATTTAATTTATTAATTTATTTTTAAGTTTTTAATTTTGCTAAAAAAAAATTAATTTATATAGTAAAATATTTTAATATTCGCTCAAACGAGTATACTAAAATATTCTATTTGGGATAATTTTTTTTGTCTTTTTATTTTTATTTTTATTAAAAAAATAAATTATTATATTTTTAAAAATCATTTAATTGAAATAATTTGAAAAAAAATTTAATTTTATTTGCCAACGTACTATATGAGATTTTTTTTTTTTGCTTTTTTTGTGTGTGTTGTTCTTTTAGTATTTTTAAAAAAATTTAATTTATTAAAAAGTAAAAATATTTTGAGTAAAAAAAAAAGAAAAAATTCACTAAATTCGAAAATAAACAACATAAAATTTGATTATGTAGTTTATTATAGTTTATATATATATATATTTTCATTTTTAATGATTTTTTTAAATTTCAGCCAAAACAGTTATATTTTTAAATTTATTTTATTATGATGAATCAAAAAAGTAAAAAAATTTAGAGTAAAAAATTTTAAAAAAAACTGAAAGAGCCACACAAAAAAAAGGCAAAATAAAAAATTATCCCAGATAGTGCGTTGGTCAATAAAATTAAATTTTTTTATAAATCATTTCAATTAAATGAGTTTTAAAAATATAATAATTTATTTTTTTACTAAAAATAAAAATAAAAATAATATGACAAAAAAATAAATTAATAAATTAAATTTTATATTTTTAGTTTTCTTATTTTTGTAATTAGTAATTTTTTATTTTTTAATTATAAATTTTTAAATAATATTTTATAATTAAAAAATAAAAATAAAAAAATAGTGAAAATACTGTTTCAACAGTAAAAACACTGTTGAAGTGTTTTCTGTTAACAGAAAATTAATTTGGACCTAAGTGTTATAATTTTTAAAAAGTAAAGGGATAAAGTGATATTTTAGAGAATAAATGGGGTGATAGTGATATAATCCTTAAATAGAAGAGTGTAAGTGTAATATACCATAATTATTATGAATGATTTTTTGAATTTAAAAATTAATTCAAATTATGAGTATTATAGAATTGAATTAAAAGGAACCAATTAAAAGCGGTTTGATAGTTTGAAACTGCCATTATAAAACTAAATTTTTATTGTTTATTTTATGTTAAAAAATTATACATTAATTTTATTTTTCTGTTTATTCTTTTTTAGATTCTTTTAGTTTATATTTTATTCTATTACTTATTTCATAAAATTAAAAAATAATATTCGTGTATTTATAAGCTATGCATTATATTTTATTCTCTTGTAATTTTATTATATTTTTATTAATTATTAATAGTTTATGAATTATATAATATTACAATGTAATAAAAAAAAGTAAAAATAAACCCAAATTATAAATCGATCGATTCGGTTCGATTTTATACAATTTTTTAAAAATTTAATTCAAAAATAGAACCATAACGAGCTGTTATTAATAGTTTGAAACTAAAATCAAACTGTCAATGAAAAAAATAAATCCAAATTATATAATTTTGATCAATTTAGACCGATTTATGGATTCCACCTATTCTTTTCAACACCCTTACTCTTGATCACTGTGGACAAGGTGATATCTATTTCAAAAATTATATCACACTCTTAGGTAAGGCATTTAAAATGGTTAGATATCTTTTGAAATTTTTTTACTTTGAGATTTTTACGTGATTTAATTATTTAGTGATTTAATTATTTAAGAATAACTATTCAATTGTTTAAGAATAACTATTCGATAATTTTGGAAGATTACATAGTATTACTTATGTAGTGCTCTTACTTAAAAGAGTAATAAAATATATTTCGAGTAAGACAATGCTTATGAGTAATTATTCACTAGTCGTGAAGTAATATGTGACATTGTTTGCATAGTATTCATACTCAATTATGTCAAGAAAAATAATTTGAGTGGGACAATAGTGACTTACTTTTGTTGAATAAGTAAGAGACAAAAGATGACTCTTAACATATGTCGAGCATTTTTTATTTACTGAATATACCACTTAAGGAATGTTATATGGTACTTTAAAATTTTTCTAATAATTTTTTCAATATTGATATAATTTTATTAAGTTGGTGAAAGACAATAGCATTATGTGATATTGTTTATATGGTACTCGATGAGTGCTTTATAATTTACATGTCTTTAATGCATTAGAATTAAAACATGTAATTTTTTAAGCACACAAACCCTACTCTTCACTCGTGCAAGGGTTCTTGCTGTGATTTGGTTGGTGCCATGTATTTTTTAGTTTTAATTTGAATTTTATATTTAATGAATAGTTAATTTGTGTAAAAAATCAAGTCAATTGGATATTCATAATCATATAATTAAAAAAAATTTGTTTTTAAATAAATAATCAATTTATAAGATTTAGAGAATAAAATGTAAGATGAATGTGCACCGATCATATAACTATTGATGTCCGATTGACCTATTTTTTATGCAAATTAACTACTCATTAAATATAAATAATAAATGGTTTCAATAAAATTATAAAATACAAATTAAAATTTAAAAATGTCTCACAGCCACGATCCATACTTTTAACTTATTAATTATTGAATTATATTTCGAAATTCGCATTTTTTAAATTAAAATCTCGTATGATTCATTAACGGATTCCAATATATTTATAACTGATTAGAGTTCTCTCGTTAGTAGTAATTTCAAAAGTAAAAAGAAATAATCAAAACACGACAAATGTTTACAAAGGTCGAAAAGAATTCTGAAAAAGACTGCCTTCTGTTGGCTACTTGGTTGGTTAGGTTGGCCAACAAATTAGGCTACTTGGTTGGTTAGGCTGGCCAACAAATTAACTGTCTGTTTGGTCAGGAAAATCATTTTTTTTTAAAATTTTATTATTAGGTATTCAGTTAAGTTATGAGCAATTAATTAATTAGTAATGCAATGAGTTCAGAAATAAAATTCAAAAAAATTAATTAAAAAGTGATTTGGATGGTTGAGATTCATTGAAGTATATTTTACATCCTATTAAGTATAAATTTTAACCATTCAAATTACTTTCTGAATATTTTTTTGAGTTTTATTTATAGATTTATCGTATTATTGTCAATTAATTTTTGAGAGATCAATCACAACTTCCACTAGTAAATAGTCAAATTAAAATCGTAACAAAATTTCAGTCCTGTTTAAACTAACACCACGAGAATTAATAACACATAAAACATTTGGAACTTCCTTTGGACCCAAAATGAAGCAAAATCTTAATTCTCAATCTTAACCACTCAACTAAAGACAAGTTTCTGGGCCTGCCTAGAAGTTCTAAAACATCGAAATTAGCAAAAAGGGTATGGTAATCGGGTGAAGTCCCAAACGAGGTAATTTGGATCCCAAAATATATGATCTTGTGACGCTTGTGTGTTGGTTTTTGTAGAATGCGGGACCAGGCTAGCGGGTTACGGGTACGCCGTGACCGGGATTGATTACGAAGGGCACGGGAGATCCACGGGCTCCCGCTGTTACATCCACAAGTTCGACAATATAATCACTGATTGCACCAACTTCTTTAAATCCGTATGTGGTAAGCACCTGCGCGCCCTCATTGTCCTGCACTTGCACTAAAATTTTAGGCAATTTTTAAAATATACTCCTAAAATACTACCTAAACAATCTTACGTGGTCTTTTAGTTCTATAAATAATCACAACTTACATTACATGAGTCACTATTTATTTTCGAATCACCTAATAAAAAGATAAATTATTATATTCTTATCGTAAAATTTATTGCTATTATATTAAGTGAAAGTACCACGTGAACTTGACACGCGGTATTCAAGGAGCACCAAATAATTACTATGTAAAATTATTACATTACAGGTATGTGGGTTTTCCATAAGATAAGAATTGAATTAAATATAATTATAATTTAATTTGACCACGTTATTACATAAGAAAAGAATTCGTGTTTTTTTTCCCTATCATATCTGATGTTTGAGATGAATTTATTAAACACATTTATTCAATTAAATATACCGTTTGAAGCGACAAAATAAATAAGAAACAAATTTTCTAAATTATCTTTATTGTTATATAATTCTAATCTCAAGATTATTTAATTAAATTTAAAGTTTTACAGGATGAATAATATTTTTTCTTATACCATATTTAATTTGATATAAGTTTATACAATGTTTACCGTATAAAACTGAGCGGTCAATTTTTATTTTTTTGTACCTCTTTTTGAGGCGAATTTAAAAAGTAAAAAAAAAAATCAAGTTTAAAAAAAATTAAAAAAAGCAGAGACAAAATAAGTCAAATACTCCTATTTTATCACAAGCTAATAATATTGGAAGGGCCCTATTTGTCCCCTTAAAATTATGTTAATTAATTTCCATGGATTATCAGCGAAAGAAGCGTACAGAGATAAGAAAAGGTTCTTGTACGGAGAGTCAATGGGAGGAGCCGTTGCTCTACTAATACACAAGAAGGACCCCGGTTTTTGGCACGGCGCCGTTTTGGTTGCGCCCATGTGTAAGGTAAATATACGCTAGCTGCTTCCATTCCAATGCCAGTTCCTGGAAATGCATTAATGCGGGTTTGTCTCCTGTGAGGAGTATGCATAATAGTAGTAAGATGGAACGACTGATCCAACGGCTGGTGTTTTTTGTAAATGCCAGATATCCGAGAAGGTGAAACCGCATCCGGTGGTGGTGAATATTCTGACGATGGTAGAAGAGATCATACCAAAATGGAAGATAGTCCCCACCAAGGACGTCATTGATTCCGCCTTCAAGGACCCTGTTAAGCGAGAAGAGGTGATGATGATTTTTAACATAGTTACCGGGTGTTTGTGCTACTTAGTAGGTTTTTAGTTTTTTTTTTTTTTTTGTTATTATTAGTAATTTTTTATTTTTTGTTACTAAATTTTAATTATAAATTACAATTTATTTCAAACACCAACAATTTTTGCTACAAACTAAATATAACAATTTTTTTATTCTATTTTAACTATAAGTTACGTACAATCTTTACAAAACATTCACAACTTATGATACAAATTATAATCTATAAAATAAACTACTAGTTTCAGCAATACAAAACACCGTCATTATATATAATTTATAAATATTATTAATTTTAATAATGCCAAACATGTACTATGTCTCTTTTTGTGCACATATATCTATACAGCAAGTTACAATGATTGATGTGACACGTATTTATTGATCTAAGAGCTCTTATTCATTTTAAACAATCCAACGGTGAGATGAAATTCATTGAAATTTTTGTCTTTTTGATCAGTTAGTATTTAATTCAAATATAACTACCACTACTATTTTTTAAGTATGTGAACAATCTATTGTTCTAACACTACTATTATTTTTTATATTCTTTGTCATTTATAATTTTAGTCGTCATTACAAATCAATGAATAATTTTAAAAAATAATAATAATATTTTTAAACAAGGGTTATACCTAGTATAATACTAATGATAATAATGTGCAGATTCGTAACAACAAATTGATATACCAAGACAAGCCCAGACTGAAAACAGCGCTGGAAATGCTGAGGACTAGCATGACTCTGGAGGAGAGTCTAGGCGAGGTTAGTGTTTTTCCTATAGCATCTACAATATCAATGAATAAAATCAAGTTGACGCCTGACGGGTATTGCTAAATAAGTGAGCAAAATGCATTCGGATTTTAAAAAAATTTAATTATAAAGTTGGAGCACCATTTTTTTAAAATAAAAAATGCAATTTATTTTTGACATTTAAATATCAGATCAATTTAATTTTTTTTTCATAAATGATATGCAGACTAAAAATAATAAAATAAACGCATCAAATTATTAAAATGTGCTATTTTGAGTACAAAACATAATATAAGAATACCAAAACATAATGATGTGAAAATATAATTTAAGGGCTTGCAAAAATTGAATAAGATGGTAAATAAAATTGACTAGGATGAGCAAATAAAATTGAATAAGATGGGAAAATCATCGTAGAATTACTTATTTTTCACACCATTGTTCTACGAATCAAAACTCATCGTGTTGATGTTTTCTTTTTTTTTTTTGATATCAAGTTCTAATTACACTACTGAATGTAATACTAATTTTTTTATTAATGATATGTACTGATACTAATAAAATATCGAGTGCCTTCTCAAATCTATTTGTTACAAACTTTTATGTATATGTTTCTTCTTAAAAAATAGGAATAATTACACTTACATTCTCTGATATTTAAGCTTATTACATGGATCTCTCCTGTGATCTCTGAAATTATATTAACTTCTCTTGAGATTTAATTTTTAACATAAATTGCACCCAACTATTAAAATTTTCGTTGAAACTTAACGAAAACCGCCATTCGCACTCCAAAACCACAATTTCCACAACAACATTACCCTTCAAATCACATTTTTTCTCAAAAATTACTATTTTCACCACAAAATCACCATTTTCAAAATCACAATTCCGTTAAAATTTGGAGTGGGAATTGTGGTTTTGGGTAGGGCAAGGTGGTTTGAATGGTGATTTTGGGGTGAGAATGGTGATTTTGGAGTGGAATGGGCGATTTTCGTTAAATTTCAACGAAAATTTTAACAGTTGGATGCAATTGTTGTTAAAAATTAAATCTCATGGGAGGTTAGTGTAATTTCAGAGACTACAGGGGAGCTTCCTGTAATAAGCTTAAATCTCAGAGAGGCAAGTGTAATTATCCTTGAAAAATATTATCTAACAGCAAGTAATTAGTATAACACAAGCATTTATCTAACAAAACATTTCCATTAATTCGTCTAAAATTAATTTTTAGGTTTATTATTTATGATGAGATAACTAAGTTGAAAGCGATATAAACTTTAATATTTAGTATTTTTTATAACGTGAATTAAGATTAACTACTTGTTTTATGCTATGTTCCAAATTTGAATTATAATAAAAATAGAAGTAGGAAATAAGAGAAAAACTATGTAAACTTTTTTGAAAAAATTAATTACAAACAGGAAAATTAGAGCATACCTAATATGTTTTAATACCCATATGTATTAACTAATACATCCAATAGCAATTACTATTTTGAATGATAATGTATTAAAATCTTAATATATTTATTTGAATTAATGTCCATAGAGATTTGATAAATTTTTGAACGTGCTAATGTTAATATCTATAGTATAATCTTTTTTCTTTTTTTGAATTTGAATCACTTAACAAAAAAAAATATACTTAACGACTGGTATGATACGAGATTTACTACAATGTTTTACAGGTGACGTTGCCATTTTTCGTGTTACATGGAGAGGCGGACACAGTGACGGACCCAGAAGTGAGCAAGGCATTGTACGAACGAGGCGGCAGTAAGGACAAGACCATAAAACTCTACCCGGGGATGTGGCACGGTTTGACGTCCGGTGAGCCAGACCACAATGTCGAGATCGTCTTCTCTGACATCATTGCTTGGCTTGACAACCGATGCGGTGCCGGAGATGGCGGACCAATTTTTGCGCAAACAATTAATCACCCAGACCCTTCCATCGAAACTCATTTGTCGGTTTCATCGCCAATGAATGGAGGTGGACAGAAGACCTGCCAAACTGGATCATACCATAACTATTTGTGCGGTTGGAAGGGGCGACGGATGCACCACCGCTGCTCGTTGTAGCTTTTTTTTATTTTGTTCTTCAGTAATACTACGTACACACAGATAACCTCTACTAGGGAAAGTAGCCCTAGCATCGGCTCGATGTCGTCGCAAATATTTGCGACGGAAAATAGGCGAAGCAATTGCTAAGGTCGCAAAAAAGTTTTAGCGACGGTACAAAGCTGTTGCAATTATTTGTGACGCAAAATACGACCTTTTGCAACAGTATTTAGCCCGCAAATGCAATTAAAAACTCCTATCATTTGCTACAGCTTAAATTGCTGTTGTATATACTTTTGCGACGACAAAATTATCGTCGCAAATAATTACTACTCTTTTGGCATCTGCTTATTAATACTAATTACAATACAATATATCACTTTTAGCAACGGAATCATGCCGACGCAAAAAATAAATAAATTTTAAAACAAAATATATTTATCAATTCGGTCAACTTCAAATATTCATTCATAATTAATATACATTTGGTGTAACAGAATATTCATTCATTCCTTATATCGAAATATTTATATTATTCATTCATTTATATCAAAATGTTAATAAAATATAATACAACATAAAATAAATAAAAAATTAATAAATAAACTAGAAATCACATCAGATCAGCCGCTATCAATTCTGTCTCCTTTTTCAAGTTATGAAAAAGGATTAAAATTAATTTGAGATATAATAATTTTTCAAAGTATAAAATATATTTGTATATACACGAGTTAATAAAGTTAATGACTTAAACATATAAGGGTAAATTATATTTAAAAATTATATCAGTGTCTTTCTATTTATTCTCTAAAATATTATTGCACTTCTTATTTTTTTATTTTCGTAACACTTAGATTCAAAAGTTAACATTCTGTTAACTTTTGAACATAAAACAGTATTTTCACACTTACACCCCTTATTTTTTTTGTTTTCACACTTACACCCCATATTTTTTTTGTTTTTTGTTTTTTATTTTTTTAATTACAAAATTTTATTTGAAAATTTTTAATTAAAAAATAAAAAATTACTAAATACAAAAATAAGTAAAATAAAAACATAAAATTTAATTTATTAA
>JAOTRH010137983.1:0-13928 GCA_034768845.1 Heliamphora exappendiculata | reverse complement strand
AGATTGATAGAGAGAGAGAGAGAGAGAAAGAATGAGAACAATCATTCTCGAATTCTGGATGCAAATGGGATGTCAGTATAAATCAAACTATTGTTTCAATTGAGAGTAGTTATGAACAATTTTAATTAAATGAAGAAATCTTGAGCTCCTAGTTGGTCAAAGTAAAATTATTATATATATGATGATAACTTGAGAAAAATTTATCTTGATTTTGAAGGTTTCTAAAACATAACATTGAAATTTAGATTTATTTTCAAAATTGATTTATTATAAAAACTTTTACGTCAGAAAAAGAAACAAAGATCGATCTACTTTTTTTTCAAAAAAAAAGTTACTAGCTAACATTATTATTACTGTGCGCGGTACAAACTGAAAGCTTGTTCGGCACAATCAGAATCAAGTAAATTGGTCCAGTATTGATGACCCCGAACAGGATATGGGTCAAACTCCTTGTCACCGAACTCACTGAAAGCTCCTTACTCCGCCACTGAACTCCTGCACCACTAAGAACACCATTAGTGTCCTCCGATCTGGTTTGACCGGGAGGCACTCCGACGCTCAAGTTAAATATCTCTCAGGGAGGTTTCTAGTCAAAAATTGAATTTAGAATTGCGTACCTATGGGTTGAGAGCGCCTCCCTTTATATAGGGATCAAAACCTCAAGAGGCTGAATCCTCTTAGGATTCTGTCTTTTATTTTTAAAAGATTGTTTTCTATCCTGATGCAATTCTTATTTGTTTCCATCTTGTATATTCGATTAGATCGTATCAAGGATGCAAACTTGCTGAGTTATCCTTTCTTTTAGGGCCATTATGGGCTTTATTTGGTCCGGACTGTCCCTTTCTGAGGTTAGCCGAACTCGCTTAGGCCGAATAGCTGATGGTTCGGGCCATTGGGACAGATATGAAATCAACCTATTTTTGAGGCAGCCTCCTTCTTGGTACTTTGGTCCCACTCATTTGGGTTGGGCATAAGGACCAAACCTTTTATCCTCCCTCAACTGCCCCCAACTCTAGTTCTCTCTTAGCCGAACAACTTGGGGGAGATCCAGAGTTCAAGTTCTTGTTCGGCTAACAGTCCTTGTCGCATAATGTATGCTCGGTTGTACTGTTCGGGATATATGCTGGGTGTTGGAGTCCCAACAAGGCGCTTTGTTGTTCGAAGGGCTTTACTAGGTTCTTCGGATGATGGTTAAGCTACTCAGACCCCTTGGGCTCCTCTCATGAATGATGACGACTAGCATCGAGCCTTGTTTTGTTGACGTGGCGTGCTATGATTGGTGCCCTGTGGTGGTGACCATCATCAATGATTATTCGTGCCGTTTTCAAATGTACGATGCCTTAAATGCACCTATTGTTTTGAAACGACGGGTATAAATACCCGTCATGCTATCGTTTCTTTCCTTTTCACCATTTTTGAACCTTCAAGTCTTTAGATTTTCTCTACCATTTCGTGGTGAAAATCGGCCCAGATTTCGGCGAAGTGCTTTTCCATAAACCAGCGGCTCAAGACTCGTCACCTGGTGATTTTGTAAGTATCTTTTCGACTCGTTTTCCCATCTTTTTGCTTTGAGACCAGCCTTACCCATTTTCCCTCAGTTTTTCTTTTGTCTTTCTTCCTCTCTTTTCCTTTTTCAAAAATTTTTGAGTAGGATGGGAAAACTCAGGAAGCTGGTAGCGACGTTGGCGGCGATGCAGGATTTTCGTCGTCGGTACCAAATTCCTGAGGAGATTGGGATCACTCTGGTGAACCCCAGCGATTCTCGCAAGGGAAACTACGAAAAGCACCCCCTTCCTCTTATTGCAATAGTGGAAAGGGGAGTTCGGTTCCCACTTCATCTTCTTCTTCGCCGAGTACTTTGGCACTACATAGTGAGCCCAGTGCAAGTTTCCTCTAACGTGTTTAGAGTGATAATAGGCGTCGTGGAGCTTAACTGAATTCTGGGTACCAATCTCGGTATCTGGGACATTATTTATTGTTACAATATGGTTAAGCACTTCACGGGATCCTATTACCTCAAAGCAAAGAGGGTGAACGAAAAATTGGTGATCGAGCTACCAGACTCGGGAAAGGACGTCGACGACGACTTCTCTATATCACCGGGAACTTTGAGTTTGGTCCCAATGAGGAGTATGACATCTTCACTGTTCCTCAAAAAGATGGACTCGGCCCCGGTAGTTCTTGTCACCATCTGTTTATCTTAATTCTTCACTAAACTTTTGTGTTCATCCGAATACTTATTTCCTTCTTTGTTCGGCCTAGGTGCTATAGCGAACAACCCTTCTCGTGGACCCTTATCCGGTGTTCATTTGGAGGATTTGAAAAAGGTCTGGGCATACAAGGGTCTCTCCAAACAGAAGGGTTTTGGGAGAGTGGCCCACATCCTCCTCAGGTACATCCCAACCAACTGGAGTTTTATTAGGGCCAACACGTCTGGTGTTCAGGTGGTTGCCAAAGCTTTCGCGCCGGTCGACGCCCCAGAGGCGATAGTCCGGCCATTCACTAGGGCAGAGAGACAAGTTACCATCGCCCAGCCTTCGTTCATTGTGGCTGAGCCTGGTCCCTCATCGCCAAGGTACACAATTTCAATTTCTTCTTCTTCTTCTTCAATGACTTCTCTGGATCTTGCCCGAGTTGAGGAGATGGCGAAAAGAAAGGCCCCAGCTGCTGATCTTTCGGACTTCCTCACCCTAGGAGGTCTGAAGAAGGTCTTAGTGGCTTCCACCGCCAGGTCCAAAGCCACCGACCTAGCTACCGAGCTCTCTATGGCAGCACCTGATCAAGAAGCCCTGCCCCAAGCCCCAAAGAGGCTGAAAAAAGCTGCTGACGTGGCCGGAAAGGATAAGGGAAAAGAGAAAGAAGGGGAGAAAAAAAGGGAAAAAGATAAAAGAAAAAGGGTGGCTGAGGCCGAAGAGGGGCTCCGACCTTAGACCCCCAGGCTGACGAGGGGAGACCGCCCCATTAACGTCGAAGACCGCCTCGCCAGATACTTCTTATGAGCTGAGCAAGGCCCTTCTTCTCCCAGCCGACATGGAGGAGGTTAGGAAGCTCTCTCATGAGAAACTAGTGAAGTCCACTATTCGCCACTCCATCCAGGTATCCTTTTAAGTCCCTTACTATTCTCATCTTGCCGTACCCCCTTTGAGTTTCTTATAAACTTTCTTTTTTTTGTGCAGAGCCTTCAACGCTTAACTGCCATGGTGGAGCGAGTTGAGGCCCAGCAGGGCGAACTGACCAAGCTCTACCAGACCAACTTCAAGTACCTTCAGCAGATCGAGAAGCTAGAGGGTAGTCTTCGGGACAAGACCAAAATTGCTGATGTTGCTCGGGTAAGGGCCTCCGAGCTGAAAGTGCAGGAGACAGCCTTGAAAAGGCATATTCAGGAGAAGGAGGAGGCCCTAATATCCTCCGAGGCCCAGCTCGGGAAGGTTGAAGCAGAGCTAGCCCTTGCCTAAGAAAAATCCTACGCAGAAAGTGTGGTAGAGGCGACGGAGAACTACAAGACCCAAATTCCAAGGCTTCAAGACATCATCTTTGGCTTCGCTTGGGAGGCAACCCTCAAGGCTACTGGGGTTGAGGCATCCTCCCTTTTATACTCTGATGGCCCCCTCCCAAGAAAGCAAGCCGTGGAAGAAGGGGGAGGAGGCTGGAGGTTCCGTAGTTGTTGCTGCAGAAGCTGAGTAGGCAGTGCATACTGATGTAGATCCGGTTATTCCTGTAGTGGCCGAAGAGGTGGGGACTCCAGTCGAGACCACCGAGGATTTCCTTGCTGCCCCATGAGGACTTTGTATTTTTCTTTTTGTTGCGTATCGTTGTATGGCTCTTCAGAGCTGTTGATCTTGTAGCTTCAGGGGTTCAAGCCCCCTTAATTAATGAAAGGAAGTCTCTACTTTGCCTTACTATTTTCAATAGGCTTGACGTCGTGACAATCTTTTGTACTAAGACTCCAATTGGTTTGGATGGACATCGTGTTTAGCCTTTTTAGGCATAATCATCCTAAGTGTGGGACCAACATCCATACTAAGGGCTAGATTAGTTCGGATAAACATCGAACTTAGCCATTTTAGGCTTACTCATCCTAAGTATAGAATCGACATCCATACTGAGGGCTAGATTAGTTCGGATAAATATCGAACTTAGCCATTTTAGGCTTAATTATTCTAAGTATGAGATCAACATCCATACTAAGGGCTAAATCAGTTTGGATGGACATCGAATTTAACCATTTTAGGCTTACTCATCCTAAGTATGGGATCAACATCCATACTAAGGGTTAAATTAGTTTGGATGGACATCGAATTCAGCCATTTTAGGCTTACTCATCCTAAGTATGGGATCAACATTCATACTGAGGGCTAGATTAGTTCAGATAAATATCGAACTTAGCCATTCTAGGCTTACTCATCCTAAGTATGGAATCAACATCCATACTGAGAGCTAAATTAGTTCGGATAAACATTGAACTTAACCTTTTTAGGCTTAGTCATCCTAAGTATGGGATCAACATCCATACCGAGGGCTAGATTAGTTCGGATAAACATTGAACTTAGCCTGCTGAAGAAATTTTATTGTACTTAGGGTTTTCCCCCCAAGTTTTTGTTAGGGAGATTATGTGATAAAAACTTTTAGGAGTGAAGTAAAAAATTCATGCCGTATAGAGGCGTTTTATTGTGAAAATGAAAAAGTTACATTGAACTGTAAAATCAAAAGTAAAACTTCCAGAGGTTGTTTGCGTTCTATGGCCTATGGATAGCTTTTCCACTCATGTCCACTAGGTGGTACGCCCCGGTGCCACTCTTTGAAGTAACTCTGTATGGGCCCTCCTAGGACCAAGTCCCCATCGCCGAACTCGCGGTGTTTCATCCTCTTATTGTACCCTTTGGCAAGAATTTACTGGTAGGCTGCCAATTTAATGGTTGCCATCACCCTTCGTTCTTCGGCTAAGTCTAGATCCAAAGCCAGTATTCTAGCATTTGCTTCAGGAGTACTGACCTCTGTTCGGATTGTTGGTAATCCGACCTCCAGCGATATGACTGCCACTACCCCATAAGCTAAGGAGAAGGGGGTTTCACATGTGGACCTCCTTGGAGTTGTTCGGTAAGTCCATAAGACCGAATGGAGCTCTTCGACCCATCTTCCTTTAGCTGCATCCAACCTTTTCAAGAGTCCATCAATGATGGTCTTGTTGGTGGCCTCCGCCTGTCCATTGCTCTGGGGGTATGCTGGGGTGGAGAAGAAATTCTTGATTCCCAAACCCGAACAAAAATTCTTGAATAGGGAGTTGTCGAATTGTGTACCGTTGTCTGAGATGATTGCTCGGGGGATGCCGAACCGAGTAATTATGTTTTTCCACGTGAACTTTTTCACATCAACATCCCTGATATTGGCCGAGGGTTCTACCTCCACCCACTTAGTAAAGTAATCCGTGGCTACGAGGAGGTACATCATGTTGCTAGTGGCCCTTGGGAAAGGACCCACTATGCCATACCCCCATTGAGCAAAGGGCCATGGGATAGTAAGTGGAGAAAGATCTTTGGCGGGAACGTGTACGTTCAGGTTGAACCTCTAGCACTTTTCACACTTCTGGACATATTGTTCTGCGTCTTTCTGCATGTAGTGCCACCAGTAGCCCTGAGAAATTGCCCTGTGTGCTAAGGACCTTCCTCCTGTGTGGCTACCACAAATTCCTTCATGAATTTCGAATAACAGATCCTGAACTTTGTTCGAGTGAATACAGAACAGGTAAGGCCCTGTGAAGGACTTCTTGTACAAATCCCCCGAACTAGAAACCTAGAACCTTGCTGCCTTTTTCCGAACCATCCGAGCTTCTTTTGGATCCGATGGGAGGTCATCTTTCACCAAGTAATCTTTTATGGGATCCATCCAACTTGGACCCAGCTCCGAACAATAGATTTGCTCCTCTTCGTAGATGACTATGCTCGGTTGTTGGAGGACTTCTATTGAAATCACCCTTTTTTCCTCAGAGCTAACAGCTGATGCTAGGCATGCCAGAGAGTCAGCATGGCTATTTTCTTTGGACGAAAGCTGGATAATCTCATAGTCTGGGATGTCCTTTGTTAGTTGCTGTGCCAGTCGAACATATGCATACATTCTGTTATTCCTGGCCGTGTATTCTCCCTTGAATTGATTTACAACCAACTGTGAGTCACAAAATATTTTAACTCCCTGAGCCTTCAGTTCTTTGACATCTCAAAGTCCAGCCAAGAGGGCTTCATGTTCGGCTACATTGTTAGTGGCTCGAAAATCAATCCGAACAGTCTTCTCTATGAGGATTCCGTCGAGGCAATATAGAACTATCCCTGCCCCAACGCCTTTGTTGCATGAAGAGCCATCCACGTAGAGCCTCCAGGTGGCTAAGTCCGTACCTTCTAGAGTTGCTGGCTTGGTGGCCTGCCCCCCAATGTCTACCAAAACACTCCTCCTGGTTGTATTCGGCGATGAAGTCAGCCAAGACTTGGCCGTTTATGGCCATTCTAGGGCAAAAGGTAATGTCGTGCTCCCCAGTTCTACATCCCATTTTGCAATGCTTCCTAAAAAGTCAGCTTTCTAAAGTAACGATTGAATGGGGTATTCGATTATTCCCTTGATCAGGTGAGTCCTGAAGTAGTGGATTAGTTTGAGAGATGCGATGACGAATGCCAAGGCCAGCTTCTCCAAGGGCAGATACCTTGTCTCTAGATCGAGGAGCACCTTGCTCACGTAGTAAATTGGATTTTGAATCTTGTCCTCTATCTTCAGGAGCACAGCACTTATAGCATGACTTGAAACTACGATATATAAGAATAGTGTCTCACCACTGTTCGGCATCGTTAGTGATGGTGGGAAGAGAGATATTGCTTTAGCTCGGCTAGGGCCTCCTTACCTTCTTCGTCTCACTGGAACTGGTTAGCCCTCTTCATTACTTTGAAGAACAGGTAGCACCGATCAGATGCTCGGCTTATGAACCGATTGAGTACTGCAGTCATCCCTGTAAGCTTCTGGACTTCTTTCAGGTTTTGTGGACTTCTTAAATTTTGAATGGTCAAAATCTGTTCAGGGTTCACTTCTATCTCCCTGTGAGTTACTAGGAAGCCAAGGAATTTCCCCGAATTGACCCTAAAGGCACACTTAGAGGCGTTAAGCCTTAATTTGTAAGCCTTGAGGATTTCAAATGTCCTTCTGAGATCATCCAGGTGATTGCTCGAGTATTTCATTTTTACCTCCATATCATCGATGTAGACCTCCATGGTCTTTTCGATCAAATCCCCGAACATCTTGGTGGCTAGCCTTTGATAAGTGGTTCCTACGTTCTTTAGACCGAATGGCATCACCCTATAGCAGTAGATTTCCCGAGGAGTGATGAATGTTGTTTTCTCCATGTTCGGGGGATACATGGCTATCTGGTGGTATCCCCTGTATGTATCTAGGAAACTCATCCTTTCGTGTCCTGCGATTGAGTCGACAAGCTGATCTATTCAAGACAGAGGGAAGCAGTCCTTCGGGCAGGCTTTGTTCAGATCGGTGAAGTCAGCGCAGACTCGCCACTTTCCATTCTTCTTTTTGACCACTACATTATTTTCCAACCAGGTTGTGTAGTGGATCTCTTTGATGGCGCCAGCCTCTTTTAGTCTCTAAACCTCTTCTACCACTGCTTCTGCATGATGTGGTGCTGATTTCCTGGGCTTCTACATTACTGGCCTCCTTTGAGGGTTCACATTCAACCGGTGGCTGATTACTTCGGAATCAATCCCTGACATCTCATATGGTGTCCATGCAAAGACTTCTCTGTTCTTCTTTAGGATAGTTCGGTCTCTTCTTGTTTGGTCATGCTTGTTCCGAGTAAGAAGAACCGATCTGGGTCCTCTGGGTTGATAATGACTTTCTTCAGGTCTTCAACCACTTTCTCCTCGGCTGTTCAGCTATAGTCGTAGATTGTGGGACCACCTTCTACCTCAATAGTTTTCACCTCTGGATATTGTTCTGGGCTCTTCATTGTCGCTAGAAAGCATTGCCTTGCTGTGTGTTGATCTCTCTTGATTTCAATCACCTATTTGTCCACTTGGAACTTCAGGGATTAGTGGTACGTTGAGGGTACTGTCCCCAGACTATGGATCCACGTTCTACTTACAATTGCATTATAAGTGGAAGGTTGGTTAACAACTAAGAATTCAGTGTTTACAGTTGCAGGCCCCACTTTCACCAGTACAGTGATCCTTCCAACTGGCCATACTAGGTCTGTACCAATGCCGATCAGGGGAGTCATGCATTTTTTGAACGCTTAGTCTTTTAGCCTCAGCTTCTGGAACAGGCCGTAGTACAAGATATCTACCGAACTACCCTGGTCTACTAATACTCGCATTACATCGTAATTAGAAATGCGCAGTGTTAGTACCAAGGCATCATTGTGCGGTCAGTGTATCCCTTCGAGGTCTTCCTCTGAGAAGCTAATCTCCTTGGACTGACCTTGGCTGGAGTCTCCTTCTGTTTTTCGGTGTTTGCCCTCATTCACCTTCATGGCATGTGCCATGGTCCTGGCCTGGTGCCGAACAACTGATCGGGTGATGGGCTCAGCTGTGCCATGGACCATCTTTACCACGCCAAGTGGATTATCTTCTTATTCGGGCCTCTGGTTCTGTTCATGGTTTCTCCCCTCCCGAGCAGTCTTCTCAACATCTATGAATTCCAGCAGGTACCCAACTTGTACCAAGTCCTCCAAGTGCCTTTTGAAGGTTCTGCATTCTCTAGTCAGATGGCCATGATCTCGGTAATACTGACACTTTCGCTTCTGATCACGTCTATTCGAGTCACCAATTAGCTTCGGTGGCCACTGGAAGTAAGGCCTATCCTTGATCTGGTCCAAAAGTTTGTGCAGGGGTTCTTTGAATACTGTTTGTTTACAGTTTACGAAAAATTTAAAAACAAAAACAAAAAACAGAAAACATAAACATTACCAAACGGCACATTAGGTTTTTGCTTTCATTAAGGACAAGATTTCAATGGTAATTCTTTCTAAATCCAACCACCACTACCACAGCCTCGTCTCTACTCAACGGAGTCCGATCGCCACCGACCCACCACTGCAAAATCGTTTCTTATCCTCCCATTCACCCCCGCTCCTCCCTGACATTCTGCCACCTCTTCCTCCATTGTCACTATCGCTAGGGGTGCACATAGGTCAGTTTAGTTTAATTCCTTACAAAATTTAGAATTGAATCAATTAATTTAATCGGTTGTAATTTTTTGAATCCAAGACTAAACCAATTATTTAGTAGAATCAAACCAAATTAATAAAAATCGAGTTGATTTGGTGTGGAACCATAGTTCCATGTATTTTAAAAATGAATATGCACACTTGAAAAAAAATTATTTTGTACAAGAAGAAATTTTAAAAACTTAAAACAAATGATAAATAAAATATAACACCAATAGAATGAAATAATGCTTGAAATAAAAGTTTAGAACTATTGTTACTATTTAGTAAAATCAATGACAAATATCCAACAAATATTTCACAAAAATAAATGACAAACGACGAATAAATATCAATTGACAATAATAATTATCTATTTTAATAGCATTTTTTCAATTTGTAAACCTATAAAGCTTTTTAATTTCGTGTACAAATCCAATTTGATTATTAAACGTGTTATCGGGTTATGTTATTTTTAATTTCGTGTTTAAAAATAGTCAATTCTAATTTTTTAATTTCGTATAGAATTTGAGTCATATTAATGTGTGTAGTGTTAAAAATTCTTACTCATATTATGGGTGCACAGTTCATTAAATGTTCCAGGCATTTTAGTTGCTAAAATTGTCAAACTGCCTTATGTGGATACCAAACTTGACACTTGGTACCAACTTCTTGCCATAGGAAAAATAATCTACGTTTGTAATATTTTATTTTTGAGTAATATATTCGATTTTTGTTGTTAAAAAAAAAAAAAACTTGACACTCGGTACTAATCTTTTGCACCCATGTGAGACGTGAATTTGTAAGCATGCAGCATTAATGCAGATAAGTAATATATTTAGTTAAATGGATAGTGCTAATGTTGAGAGGTTTCAAACACACACTCAATATGATACAATACGAATGTGATACGAAACGATATCCACTTATACCCATACACATTATTTGTGTGTGGATTTGAATACAAAGCAAAAAGAAAGTGAACAAGAAAGAAAATTACTTAGATATATGTATTATTTTTGGGCAACAAAACAAAAGTGGTTTTTTTTTTGTTTTTTTATTTCTTTCTCGGTAGGTGTAGTACTTAATACCCTATGAAGCCTGCTTTATACCTCAAGACAGTAATTCAAGCAGAGTGTTCAAGTTGACCTAGAGGATTAAGCCATGTGCTCCTGCTAAGGAATCCAACAACAAAAAATGGATCAAAATTGAAGGGAAAAAATCATTAAAAAGACAAAAATAGGCCCAATCACGAAAAAATGTTTATGGTACAGTGAAATCAGAACCTTTGACTTATAATCACAAACATAATATTACTTATTGGAATGGAAATAGGGTGGGCCATGAGCAGGAGGAGGTGTATTATTTCTATTCCTTATTTGATCCCAACATGGGCTGGGAAAAATTACAGAGAAGTTGGGGAGGCAAGAATATATCTAGTTTCTAAGTTTTAATACGAATAAGAATTATGAATAATATAAAAAATAAAAATTGATGAATCATTAGACTACAAGTATAAAATGTAAAATATACCAAAAAATGAGACAAATAAAATATTTTTATATTTTAGTCTTACTATATTTTTTAAAAATAAATTTTATACGTATAAATTTTATGTAACCGAGGGTGAGACCTGATGAAAAATACAAATATCATTTTCACCCTATTTGTTATTAGGGTGAAAAATTCCTACAGATCAGGACAGTAACATGCCAGGGTGGTGTTTGAGAAATTGTCACCCAACTTAATTAATTAGGCTCACATGGAAAATTATTAGATACTATCGAAATACCACGCAAGCGATGTCACGTAGTACTCTCGATAAATAAATTATCCAACAAAAGTGAGTCATCGTGTCTTTAACGTAAAATCTATCGTCGCCATATTGAATAGAATCGTCACGTGAACTTGTCACATAGAACTCCGATAGCACTAAATAATTAATCAGGCTCACATTTATGCTTCATTTTTGTCTCTTTAAATTGTCAATATCTTGTTTGATTAACCGAAATTAATCACACATTTAGGTGGAATTATTTATCACACCTCTCCCCCTGTAATTATTTGCCCCCTCCTTCTGATTGAATTTCCTCTTTATTCAACAATTAAAAATAATTCTTTAACACTTATTTCATATTTTATTCCACTATAATCAAACACAATATAGATAAAATCATGGTATATATAATCTTATTCACTATTCAATAATATTAAAAAATATATAAAACTTGCGTATTATTTATCCTTATTATCATATCTAATCTTATCTGGCATATCCAACATCGCCTTTTAACTGTACACGCAGCTTCCTCAAAAACTACAAGTCAAGACTAGATACAAGTCACACATGCTCAAGCAGAAAAGGTTGTCATAATTGAATGACATAAAAACAAAAAACAAAGACAAAAAACAGTTCCCCATTACAATAGAACAAGTGATAGGAAATCCCCAGCCCCGCCGTTTCTGGGTAATTAAAAAGTTTGATCAAACTGAAGAATTCAGTTGCAGAAACGTACATACATACATACATACATATATATATATATAAACACACACAAACACACGGGTATACACACGCTCCAGCAGAAAACTTGGTGGCAATCGATAAAAAATAATTCTTCTACACAAGAAGCCTATCATTTAGAGGAATACTAACATCAAAATCTACTAATTTGCTAGAATTAAAGATATTCTATCTAAAACAAACACAATATAGTAAATTTTTTTAATCTCAATAATCAACTCCTTTAGCCCTAAAGCCATTACAATTTATTTATAATGGTAAAGTTCTATGTTAAAAAATTAGCTCATTAAGAAAGCTGAATCCTACAAAATCTCTAATAAATAGAAAATTTTCAAAAAAAATAAATTTGAGATCAACTCAAATTTAACTATTAAAAATATATAAAAATGTGTCAAAACAAGTACCAAAAAAAACCCTTCTTAAATAAAGTTATTGCCAAAATTAAAATTTCCTAAAATACTACATCAAATACCATCATCAAGGAAGGAAATAACAAAATCACATCTCTCTCATTAAATCTAAGCAACCAAATCCCTTACCTTTGCATTCTTGCAATCTATCAATCTTCCTACGAAGCAAGAATCATGTAACAACGGAGTTTTGAGAAAGGATGTGTGAATCAAATTTAAGTGAGTACAATCACTTTTACCCCTATCATAATAAAGGCAAGGACATGTACAGAAATTATATATCCTTCTCTGTTCCAATGCATTAAAAGCCATTTGATATGTCATGAGATTCCTGTGTCTTGAAATTCTCATTTAATCCAACGACCTATAATGCATTGAACTAGAAAAACATGTAATTTTTTAGACAGAAGATCCCCACTCCATAACAAGTGTATGCATAACACGTCTGGACCGCATGAAACAAAAACAAAAAAGAATCATATGGGCAAGTTATAGCATCTTTTCCCCCTCCTACGGGAAACACTAATATAGTACATGGGGTGGGAGACATGTATTTCATGCTTATCAATATCATGTATTAAAATGAACTGGAGCCAAACCAATACACAAGCCCTTAGCTATTTATATGTGATATGAGTACTAAACAAATTGATGTGCCCAAAAGGCAGAAACTTTAAGAACCAGTCAAGATAGAGGTCTTTGCCACAAGAATTACTAAATGGTTCCATTTCTAAATATGTAAAATGCATAAATGACTAGTGTGTTTGCTACCACTTTACTGAAACAATATCTTACTTGTCATTTCCAGCATCTTGAACTTCTCAGGCAACTTCGCGTCACGGAAAAGGCACTGCACTGAACTCGACATACAGTATATAATCCTCAACCCCTTTCGCATTCCTCAGCACTTTCTCTAGTTTCTCTATCTTGTCAGCTAGCACGGTTTCTTGGACTTGAACAGCGTTACCTTTCTCCTGTGATGACCTATCTTCTAATTCTTCAAAGTAATAAGAGTTAAGCATGAAACAAGAAACCACGGTAGCCACCTGACAGCAGTAATTCCAGCTCACATTGATCCTTGAGCTGAAATAGATACCACCTGCATCCAGGCATTGGCTTCCATATCTGTAAATTGGGCCACAATTGAAAAAAAAAAAGAAAAAACTGGAGTTCCATTCTTGAAGTGGGGGTTCTTCTCTGACTTGATCTTCAACTTTGTCAACTTAGTTTCCTCCCCCACTTGGTGAAAAAGGGTTTGAAAAGGACAGGAACCATCTTACATATGATCAAACTAACTCCCTTGGCCACCAAAAATCACAATCTGAACCAGGAACCCTTCTTCCTTCCTAAGCAATACCTACACTATGATGTTAGTCCTCTTTCTTTACAGGAAACTACCTCGACTTGGTAGCTTGAACTTGAGGTCTCTTTTTGCTCTTCTTTAGAAGTACTGACATATGCTCCATAGCTTTCTGAGAGGATTGAGTTTCGCCTGTCAACCATTGTAGAGCCTGGGCCGCTGCGTCCTTTTCTGCAACTTTCTTATTGTTGCAAGGCTGACCGACGAAGTTCAAGCCATTAAAAATCACGGTGGAACGAAACTTGTTGTTTTTCAATTGCGTTGTCTTGTAAGTGGGGGTTCCGTGGCCGGCCCTGGTAAGCAATGTTTGAAGGTGGCTCTTGGAATTATCACCACCATCACAATTTCTCAATGCTGTGCTTGCCATTATCTCTTTTGTTGCCTTTTTTGAGGGTGTTGGCAACTGGCGGCCAAAAACAAATCTACCCTCGCACGTGTCCCCTG
>JAOTRH010137972.1:0-13929 GCA_034768845.1 Heliamphora exappendiculata | reverse complement strand
AAAATATAATTATATATATGATAATAATCTTTCTAAATTTCTAGGATTTTCTCAAAACTTCTAACATTTTTCTAGAATTTTTCTTAAATTTCTAGAATTTTCTTAAGACTTTCTAAAAATTTCTAAGATTTTCTTAAAATTCTCCTCAAATTTTCTAAAATTTCTATTAAAAAAAACTTTTCTTCATTTTCTAGGATTTTTCAAAATTTTCTAGATTTTCTAAAAGTTTTTCCTAAATTTTTTAAAATTTTTCAAAAAAAATTCCCTAGGATTTTCTAAAAATTCTCTAGATTCTCTAGATTTCTTAAAAAAAATTCTTTAATTTTCTAGGATGTTTGAAAATTTTTCCCTACGTTTTCTAAGATTTCTAAGTAGCCCTTAAGTTTATTTGCCCTAATTTTTTTGTCTTCAAATTTAGGATTTTTGATAAAAATTACTCCTTTTAATTTCATTCCTAAAAAAAAAAAAAAAAAAAAACCTCAAGCCTTTTACTTTGTGATTTTCACTAAAATAGTCGCCCTTGTTGTTGGTTGTTTAAAAATTCTAGTGTCCCTACTATTTTAATCTCTATCGCAAAGATACCTAAAATAAGGTCAAATCCCAAACATCACACATCACTATCGTCATCAGTCATCATCATCAAATCACATCACCATATGGGGAACCCTAGGCATGCGTCTATGTTTGAGATATGTCATGTTTTGGTATTGAAACAATAGGGATGGGGTACATACCAAAGGTCGCCTGCGAGACATATGATGGTCGGGCTCCCGCAAAAGAAGGTCGGCAGCAACAGCATCGGCTGGAGGCTCGTAGCGTCTCATCCCACGTGGAATCACACGAAGGGTTAGTGGAGCGTATGTATGCGGGTCGAAGGGCACCGAATGACCCTCTCTAGCATCGAGATCCAAGAAGTCAGCCACCGCGGCCTCAGTAGCAGCATCAACAACCGCCTGAGCCACAGCAGCTGCTCGTGCCTCTTCCGTAACACGGCAGGAAGCGCACTCCGCCTCAAGCACCAGGGCGTCCATAGAAGTAGAGGGCAGCACAGAAGTGAACCCACCAACTGGAAGACTGAAAGTCGTGCCTCCGAGAGTCCCCATGGAAGAACTCCCCGCAGCAGATGGGCCCTGTTACGCCCCCAAGTCATCATCTCCCTGACCCGAATCGGCCACGAAAAGGAATGGGACCACGAAAAGGAGGGTCAACATCGTGGAGCTAGTAAATGAGAGGTGAAGGAACGAAGTGCTAGAGAGAAACAAGAGAGAACTCGAGAGTGCGATAGGGTTAGAGAGAGAGTGAGAAGGTAAAGAATGAGCCAGCTGGCGCACCTTAAAGGGCCTCGTGCGCGTCTCAAGATGGCGGTCGCCACTTCTAGAGTGAGCGATCGCCAGGTTTTCCAAACGGCGCACGACGACCGCCATGTTGTAGGTTTTTACCCGGCGACTGCCATGTCAGAGGGGTTTCGTCCTGGCAACCACCAGGTTGCCAAAGGTCACATCGTGTCAGTTTCCTATTATGACATTTTGGAGTTTTTAAGGGGGTAGTTTGGGCATTTTTGGTTTTATTATTTTGTGTAGGTGTTTTATTTTCCTCTTATATGCACTATGTTAACAAAAATAATTTCCAAAAAAATACATGAATAATTTTTTTTACTGTGGGTTATTTATATTATTCTAGTGTGCATTATCGAAAATAATTTGTTAGCATGAGTTTGATTTATTTTTATTTTGTTGCTCCATCTTTTTGCATTAATTCCAATAAATTTAATTTTAAGCTCTAATTAGACTTTTAATTATTTTTATCTCATACCTCGAATTTTTAGGTCTTGACTCAATCTATTAATTCATGATTTTCTTTCGATAAATTTAATTTTAAGTTGTGACTTGGCTTTTAATTATTTTTTATCTCATGTTTCGTCCCAAACTTTTAGGTCTTAATTCGACCTATTAATTTGTGGTTATCCTTCTCAATAAATTTAATTTTAAAGCCGCAGCTTGGCTTTTTATTCTTTATCACCTCGTCTTGAATTTTTAGGTCTTAATTCGACCTATTAATTTGATGTTTGACTCCTCGGTCCTCCTCATGCCCCTAAACTGACTCGTCGATCCTGCTCATGACCCTAAACTGACTCGGTCCTCCTCATGATCCTAAACTGACTCGCCGGTCCTTCTCATGATCCTAAACTCACTACTCGGTCCTCCTCATGACCTTAAACTAACTCGGTCCTCCTCATGACCCTAAACTGACTCGTCGGTCCTCCTCATGACCCTAAACTGACTCGTCGGTACTCCTCACGACCTTAAACTGATTCACGTTATACATATTTGCATTATACTATACTTTTCATGCATCATATTTCTCATCTTGCATCCTTGCATTTTGCCTCATGAACTACATTCAGGTTTGATCCTTAGCAAAAAGGGGTACGTAGGCATCTCAATTAAAATTCGAGTATGACCAACATCATATGCATGCTTGTGTATTTGTGGCCTAAGATTGACAGCTTGGTCAAATGATTGTTGTCTCTGGATCTTTGATATAACCTGCTTCACGCGTTGCAATGCAAGTTATTTCAAAGAGGGGCAACTGTAGACACCCGAATTTGACTCCGCCCAATCTTAGGTGAATCTGATGATGGAAATAGGTAGAATAGTGTCTCGATAGATTCCTCAGGAAGTGATCCAAGCTCGGTATTTGAACCCAAAATCTTCAAACTAATAAAATTTTGACGAACCATTGAAACTTGCTTCCTAAGTAAAGCGACCGCCAACATCCATCACGGCGACCGCTATAGAACCTTATAGAAACCCTAGCAAAATATGGTGACCGCCAACTCCCATCATGGCGACCGCCATAGAAGTTTGTGGAGCCTTTCAAAAACATGGCGATCGCCAACTTGCAATGTGGTGACCGCCAACTCCAAATGGCCTAGCGTGTCCCCAAAACGTGGCAGCATCTCATTGGCTGAAGAACTCTATAAATACCGTACCTCTTGTACATTTTGAATGACAAAAAAATATAGAGTGGTTTAGTGAGAGGAATTTTGCCAAATTGCCGAGCAATTCCGAGCTCCAACGCCAAAACCCTGCCAAATACCGAGCCTCCGACGTCTACCTTAAAGCCTTGCTTGGATCACCACCTGAGGATTGGACAATGGAGCTCATTCCACTGACTTGAGGATTCCCCGACAATCTAGGTACCTCGTTTGGATCTCCAATCTTTGTAAACTCTACTTCACTCTCTTGGGGTGATCGGGTTAATATTCATTTTTAAATTCTTCAATTTTATTTATAGTTAATTTCATTTAATATATGCAATGTAGTTTGTTGTTTGTTGTTTAATGTAGTTAGGCTATTTAATGTTAATTTCATTTATAGGCTATTACATTTTTATTTCGTTTTAATACCTTGTTACATTCAATTAATCCATTAAAATAGTATTAATATATTTCTAGTAATTATAACTTGATAATATTGTTAATTGTTATAATCAAAGCACTTACATAAAAATTGTTGTAATTGTCAATATTGCACCCATTTAATTGCTAATTTTCTCTTAATGTTAATTTAGTTCTTTCTTTATTAGTACTTTATTTTTTTTATTTTTTTTATTTAATATTCTAGCATTAATTACATTCATTTTCTTTTAATTAGTTTAATTTTTGTTTATTAGCATTTTCTTTTCTTTTCTTTTCTTGTACCATTAATTGAATGTTCCATTTTAATTCTTAGCTTTCATTTAATAGTAATGTAATTTTCTTAGCATTTACTTTCTTTTTTCTTTTTCTTATAATATAGTTTTATCTTCTTTTTCATGTTTTATTTCTTTTAGTTTAATGTAATTTTCTTTTAATGCATTAGTCATTTCTTTTTCATTTTTTTCTTGTAATCTTAGTTTAATGTTCTAGTTTTTATTTTTTTATTTTCTCTTCTTTTTCTTTTTTATAGCATTTTATCTTCTTTTATTATTCATTTTATTCTCTTTAATGCTAATGTTACATTTTTTTTATTTTCTCTTTAATGTTAGTTTAAAAGTTCCTTTACTAAAATTAATCTAATTTTTCTTTGTTAGTTTTTATTTTCTTTTAATAATAGTATAATTTTTCTCTCTAGCATTTTATTCTCAATTTTTTTATCATTAGTTTTATTCTCATAAAAAAGTTTCATTTTCTATAGCTTGATTTTCTTTTCTTAGTATTTATTTTATTTTCCTTGGCTTTTTTTTTATTAAATCTAAAAATCACAAAAAAACCTTTTATGTTAGTTCTTATTTTTCTTATAAATGGTAGTATAATCTTTATTTTTAAAACTTTTTCGTTTATCTCATTTCTATTATCTTTCTTTATTTTGTTTAAAAACATAAAATGTAAATAGTATTCTTTTAAGTAGTTTAAATAAGCATTTTTTTAACATTTTATTTTTTGCTTAACTAATATTTCGTAAGCTTTCTTTTATTTCTTTCTTCTTCAAATTAAAATTTCAAATATTTGCTTATTAATACACAATATGTTTTTTATTAGATTTAATTGTTTTGGTTAGTTTTTAACCTAAGACTTTTTATATGCTTTGCATATACTTTTAGATAATTTGACAACATGCATATTGTACATATTAGTTTAGGATTTGATCACTTTATTTTACAATTATTTGGCATATTTTGTAACAATCCATGTTTAGGTAATTTTAGCATTCTTTAGCTTATTTTGTTCTTTTGTTTGAATCATGATAGTTTAGGATTATTTTAATTAAATTGCATGAGGGTGTGTACCATGTATCCTTTAATTACGAATTGCATGCCATAGGATTTAGAATTTTTCTTTTGACACTTATTTATTTTTTAGTGCTATGTACATATTTTATGTATTTTTCATATTTGATTTTAGATGTTCTCTATTTGCCTCTATTTTCTTTATTTGCTTGCATTTGAGAAATCATACTAAAGAACCAATGATGATTAGTAGAGGCCAACTTTACGGTTGGGCGAATGGGGTGCCTAACACCTTTTCTGATTCGTACCTTAACCCCCGAACCCTTTTTCTCTGCTTAACGTTTTCAAGATCAGTAGCCATTTTGATTTTTCTTAATTTTTCTCAAAAATTAAGTGGCGACTCTATTTTTAACAAAAGGGATTTTTTAAATTTGGTTTTCAATGTGTTAAAAGATTTTTCTAAACATTCTTTGAATTTCTTATTTTTGAACATTTTTCAAAATAACCTCTAAATTCCAACGCCATAGTATTTTTTGGCGACTCTACTGGGGACTGATTTTTAAAATCAAATAAGTGGGCTAGACTTGAAAACATCATTAGTTCTTAATATGAATTCTCCTTTTCATTTTCGCATGCATATGCATTGTTCTTCAAGTCCCCTGCCTGGTCGACCCGATACCCAGATCGTTTATCCATTTCGGGGATTGTTGGGAAGACAGGCAAGCCTTACTGACTGTACGCTATCATAGGTGCAGTAAAAAAGTTCGAGCATACTATTTGACCATGTTCTGCATGGGAGGTATATACTCAGTTTTATTCAGAAGGTACCCTATTTGATTGACCAAAACTGGCCTCTTGCATATAGTAAACTTAGAACTCTCCATTAGGTGCTACTAACCCTAGTATGATTATGTGTTTTTGTTAATTGTATATTTTGATTGCTATTGTTAGGATTGTTTGTTTTGGCTTAGGCTCGTTCCTTTTTTAGGTTTGGCCTGGGTTTTTTTATTATCCTTAGATTAGGTTAGCTTCTTGCCTTCGGGTTCTTACCCGAATTTTGTTCTTCATCTGGTTTGGCTTTCACGCCAGAGTTCTCTTCTCGAGGTCATGCCCATGTTTTGTTTCAAATCCTTTAGGATAGATTTCCTTTCTTCCGAGTTCTTCCCGGGATGTTGGTTTCTTCCCCGTTGTGGTCTTAGGCTCTCTTCGTTTGAACCTCTCTTACGCCCATGCGAATTAGTTCTATTTTCCTACCATTACGTTATCCGCATTTTCCTAGAATTTTAGGTCAAACTAGTTTCTTAAGGGAATAGGACAGTTTTCTTGCCGGAGTGCTGCCCATTTCTCTGTTTAGATAAACCTCCCCCTTTCTCCTTGGTTCTCACCCTGGGTTCACAGATGTTCAGTTGTTATGCTGCCAACATGGTCCTAGTAGGTGCATTTCTTCAGTTTTAGAGATTGTATCTGTCTATGGTAAGTTGTTATGATACCTGTTATCTGTTGCCAGAATCCTTATCCAAGAGGTGTCTAATACTGGTTATTTTGCTGTTGCAATCAAGGTTTTTTTTGGGTTTAAATCATTAGGATGAGAAAAGCACAGTCAACACGTGTCTAGGAAAGATCAGTGACAGGTAGACTTTATAGGGTACCCGAACAGTCAATTGAGATGGTAAAAAATAAGGTGAATCTGACGGCACTAATGAGGGTGATCGCTGATATACAAAGAGCTATAGAGCAGCAGACCCAGGATCAAGTGCAATGTCAGGCTCAGATCCAAGCAATTTAGGCCTGTATGCCTGTTGTGAATGAACAACACGATGACCTAAATGGTAATGGGGAAGACTTTTGGGATGACAATCAAATCCCCAATGGACCGTAAGTTATTCTGCCACCACCACGGGTCCCTCGACAGGGAATAGTTGAGGAGGAAAATACTGTTCAGTCCTGAGAATCTGCGTTGGTTGAGAAAATTGGCCGAATGGAGAAGGTCCTTAGAAAGGGAAAAGGAATCGAAGAATATATGCTAGATGTGGGAGGGCTGTGTTTTTTCCTAGATGCTAAACTGTCGAAAATTTTTAAAATGCCAGACACAGAAAAATTCGATGGAACCGGAGATCCCAGAATTCATTTTCGAATGTATGTTGGTACCTTGTCGCCAATGGGAATTGATGACCAGCTGAAAGCCCAGCTCTTTCACCAATATCTTTCTGGGGCAGCCCAAAAATAGTTCCTCTCCCTTGATGTAGCAAAGACAAGAACTTGATAGGACATAGCTACGGCATTCGTCAGTCGGTACAGTTATAATAACCAGTTAGACGTAACTACCCGAGAGCTCGAAATGACTCGACAAGAGAATCGAGAGTCTTTTGTTGATTTTTTAACCCGGTGGAGAGGTAAGGCCGCTAAGATGACAAACCAACTCTCTGAGAAAGAGCAAGTTAGGATCGTAGTGAAGAATCTACAGCCCCCCTTGAAACGCTATCTCATCACATAACCACTCTCTACATTCGAGCAATTGTTTGATGCTAGGGTTCAGATAGAAGATGCAATCCAATACGGGGATATTGAAAAATCCAAGCCAAGCCAGAAGCCCAGAAGAACTTTCCCCACAAACAACTAGAACCAATCCGCTACCACCAACCTCGTGTCCCGCTCAAACGAGGTAAACCTGCTGAACCCATGCTCTTCTGCCCAGCAGTCCATTAATGCCCAATAGTCAGATAACAGCCAACAGCAACAGAGGCCAAGGAGGGTGTTTACTCCCCTCAACATTTTTTATCCACCGTCCTAAATCGACTTGTCGAGAAAGGGCTCATCAAACCATTAAACCCCATGCCTGTACCCGATCCCCTACCGTCGAGATTCAATGCTTCCCAATATTGTGCCTTCTATCAAGGTCCTAGGCATTTGACTGATAAGTGCATGAGGCTGTGTCATGAGATCCAAAATCTCATTGACAACAAAGTGATCCCGCCACCATCCGCTGCTCCAAAACTGAACGTAACGACTAACCCCTTGCCGAATCATGCCAGGCAAGCTCGGATAAATTACATATCTTTGGGGGAATCGGAGGACCCAAGCTAGCACATCTGTTCAGTACACCTACCACGCCCTCACATTTCAATAACTAAGGATCCGATAGCATGCTCATTTATGATGGTTAGAGGCAGTCGAGACAGGATGGAAGAATGGAATGATAGTGGCTGAAAATGGTATCAACCGATAATTCAAACCTACCAACAAGAAGAGGAGCGCAATGAAGAAGATGACTGGCCATTGGATTACCCGAGTCGACCTTATGAGTTTGGCCATGTGCTTGATGGAATCACCCTTCCCCAACTTTTTGAGGAGGAAGTATATGTCGATGAAATGCAGTCCTACTGGCTGGTAAGAATTGTGTTAAAATCAGATAGAGTAGAGTGGACTGATTTTTGGGCTTCTCGGGAATAGCAAATGAATTTCATTGAAGAGGACATCTAGGAGGAAATTGATAATACATGGGCTATTAAAGATGACGAGGAAAGAATGGAAAGGGCAGCCGTTAGTGACTTAAATGATTTGTGGGCGTTTAAAAGCCCTTTGCACGTAAACAAAGTGAGACAGACTGATAATGTGATGCCAGGGTTATGGGATCCCAAAGATGGCGTGAAGCACCTAACTAGAAGTGGTCGACATTTTAAGCCAACTCAGCTAGAGAAGGGATAGCCGAGTGAAAAAGGGAAAGAGATAGAGCAAGAGGAGGAGGAGGATGCTGTATTGGGACAGTTGAAAAAGATGCAAGCCAACATCAGTATCTGGGGCTTATTGATGGCTTCGCATAAGCATAGGCAAGCTATTTTGAGGGTGTTGAACAAAGCCAGTGTCCCGATAGATGCAACCCCCGAGCAGCTTATTGGGTTTATTCTACTAGCCGCCGAACCAAAAGTCATTTTCTTTTCTGATAAGGATTTGCCCGCCGAAGGAAAAACTCACAACAAGCCGCTTCACATCACCGTCAAGTGCCTAAAAAAATGCGTCCCAGTAACCCTCATTAATAATGGGTCTGCCTTGAATGTTTGCCCATTGAGAACGGTCGTTTGCTTAAGAATGAGGCCAGACCAGTTCACTCCCTGCAATCAAGGGGTGCGAGCATATGACAACACAAGGAGAGACATACTGGGATTGGTGTCATTTGCGATTTTAGTAGGACATCTGGAGACGTCAATTGAGTTTCACGTGCTAGACGTGTCGACCTCCTTCAATCTGCTGCTCGGCAGGTCGTGGTTGCATGACCAAAATGTCAAGGCGGTTCCATTTACCCTTCACCAAAAACTAAAATTGATAAAGAATGGGGCAGTTTTGACTATCCACAGAGAAGACATCATTCACCCCCCGAGAGGAGGAGAGGGAACAACTCTACTAGAAGTTCAGCATACTAAAGATGATGTGTTTCTCAGTGGTTTTCAATTTGATGAAGAATAGGCTGTTCAGATGCGGATGAATGAAGAAGAAAGGTATGTCAATCCGCGGGCTGTAACAATGATGAGGAAAATGTCCTTCTTCCCGGGCATGGGATTAGGGCATAAACAATAAGGTATCCCAGAACCCATTCAGGTATTTCCGACTTCGCACCATTTTGGTCTCGAGTATAAACCAACATAAGAAGATTTGAAAGGGCCTAGAAGGGGGCAAAAGGCCAATTATTCTTGGACGCTCAATGGGTACTTCATCAAGGAAGGGAAAGATTTCCCATATTGCAATTTTTTAGAACCATGGATCGACGAAGAAACCAATCAAAAGCTGCCAGTGTTGGAAATCTTTTTCAACCACTAGCTGTATGACACAGAAGAGGAAGAAACGGTGGAAGGAGATAAGGAAGAAAAGAGGGTTCAGGAAAAAGATTGGGCCGACAAACTCGGCGGTACCGACCTGGGAGTGCTGTCAACAAGAAGATGGCTCAGCTGCGTAAAATTGAATCAGACTGCTTCATGATGGGCTTCGGCGCACCGGCAGATTGCACCAAGCTCATCATTGACGCAGCTGCAAAAGAAGTGAAAAACTAGATCCTCGAGTCTTATAATACGCAGGTTGTCTATTCTAAGTCCAAGTTTGAGTTGGAATCTGTAATCGAGGGCACATCTGTTAGTGCTCCTATCCCTGCTCACACCATCGAGTTTATAATCCCCTCTGTTTTTAATGAAATGAACAAGATTTCTAGTTACTCTGCTTTGTTTGATTTATTTCATACGCTTTCTGACAATTTTGAATTCGACGGGAATATTCTCGAAGAAATAAAAGTTTTAATAAAAAGGGAAGAAAAAATGCTTGCCCAACCAATAATTGAAGAAACTTTCTCAATAAATCTGGGTAATGAAACTAACCCGCAAAATGTTCAAATTGGTTCATCTTTATCCTTAGTTGAACGTGATCAATTAATAACTTTATTAAAGGAATTCAAAGACGTATTTGCATGGTCTTACGAGGATATGCCCAGAATTGATCCTGACATTGTCCAGCACCATATCCCTCTATACCCCGATGCTAAACCAGCCAAACAAAAATTAAGGAGAATCTGGCCAGAATGGGCTCTAAAGATCGAAGACGAAGTAGCCAAGCAGATCAACGCTGGATTCCTAATGGTAACCAGTATCTAAAATGGGTAGCCAATATAGTGCCAGTTCTGAAGAAGGATGGTCGTATCCGAGTCTGCATGGATTTTCGAGATCTCAACAAGGCCAGCCCGAAAGATGATTTTCCACTGCCACACCTTGATGTCTTGGTAGATAGTACAGCGGGGAATGCCTTGTTGTCATTTATGGATGGATTCTCTAGATACAACCAGATTCTGATGGATTCCGAAGACAGAGAAAAGACGACATTCACCACGCCTTGGGGCACCTATTGTTATCGTGTAATGCCATTTGGCTTGAAAAATGCAAGGATAACTTATCAAAGGGCTGCCACTACTTTACTGCATGGCATGATACATAAGGAGGTTGAGGTGTATGCGGACGATATGACAGTCAAACCAAAAGACCGGGATGGCCACATCACAGCACTGCAAAAGTTCTTTGAAAGGATCCGAAAGTACAAGATGAGGCTCAACCCGCAAAAGTGTGCATTTGGAGTCATTACTGAAAAAATACTCGGGTTCATGATCACTCAACGAGGCATTGAATTCGACCCTTCGAAGATCAAAACAATTTTGAAAATGCCTCCTCCGAAGACTAAACCGGGAGTTAGGGGCTTTCTAGGAAAGATCTAGTTTATCAGTCGGTTCATCGCAAAGTTGACAACTACCTGTGAGCTGCTCTTCTGCCTGCTAAAGAAGGGAGTTAAGTTTGAATGGGATTAGAAATGCCAAGACGCCTTTGATGTCGTACGACAGTACCTAAAAAATCTACCTATTCTAGCTCCTCCCGAACCTAATAGGCCACTGATCCTTTACTTGTCAGTGACTGACTCAGCTATGGGATGTATGCTGGCATAAGAGGGAGAAACTGGAATCGAAAAGGCTGTCTACTACTTAAGCAAGAAGATGACCGGGTCAAAAATACGATACGCGCCGCTGGAAAAGACATGTTGGGCCTTGATTTGGGCTTCCCAAAAATTAAGGCACTGCATGCTGTCTTTCATAGTGAACATCATCTCTCGAATGGACCCGTTAAAATATATGTTCAAAAAGCCGGCACTAACAGGAAGGCTAGCCCAATGGTTGCTATTATTGTCTGAGTTTGATCTCCAATATGTTACCCAGAAGTCAGTCAAAGGCATAGCAGTGGCAGAATTTTTAGCCGACCATCCAATTGAAGGAGGTAAAGACACGGAGTTTCAGTTTCCTGACGAGCAGCTGATGGAAGTCAGGGATGACAAGTGGACTCTATATTTTGATGGCGTATCCATTCAGTACAGCTATGGAATAGGAGTCCTCCTTGTCAGTCCTGACGACTCACACGTCCCCTTGTCATTGAAGCTCAATTTTGAAGTGACCAACAATCAGACCGTGTACGAAGCATGTTTGACTGGATTGGAGGTAGCCCTGGAACTAGGGGTAAGGAAACTGGAAGTCATCAGAGATTCAGCACTGGTGATTTCACAAGCACGAGGAGAATGGAAGGTCAGGGACTTAACCTTGATTCTCTACCATCAGGAGCTAGAGAAGCTAATACTGTGTTTTGAATTAGTGATCTTCACCCATGTACCAAGACTACAGAATAAGTTCGTCGATGCACTGGCCACCCTAGCATCCATGATTGACATACCATCCAGAGTCCGGATGAGGCCTCTGATAATTGAGCAGAAGAGAAAGCCGGTATATGAGATGACAGCCACTATTGAAGAAAGCACTGAATGGCTTCTATGGTACTTTGACATTCAGAACTTCATCGAGAAAGGAGAATATCCCAAGTTTGCCAGCAAAAAGGACAAAAGGGCAATACGACGAATGTCTGCACAATTTTTCATTTGCGGTGGTAGACTATATAAACGAGGACATTCTGGAGTCAACAAGTTATGTGTAAACACTGAAGAGGGCCAAAAATTGATGAAAGAAATACACGCAGGAGTTTTTGTGCCAGACATGAGCAAAAATATGTTAGCCAAAAAGAATATATGATAAGGATACTTTTAGATGACAATGGAGAAAGACTGCATCCAGTTTGTGCGGAGGTATCATAAGTGTCAGATTCACGCAAATCTTATGCACGTTCCCCCATCCCAGTACAACCTGACGTCACCATGGTTGTCCTTAGTATGGGGCATTGATGTGATTGGCAGAGTAACACCAAAGGCATCCAGTGAACATGAGTTTATCATAGTGGCCATTGATTATTTCACCAAGTGGGTAGAAGCAGCTTCCTACTCAACATTGAAAGCCTCCCATGTTGCTATGTTTATTAAGCAAAATATCATTTGCCGTTGCGGGGTCCCCTATGAAGTCATCTCGGATAATGGCTCACATTTCCAAGGGTTGGTCCTGGATCTTTTCGAGGAATACTGCATAGTGGCTCACAAGTCCTCGCTATATCGACCGCAGACCAATGGGGCAGTCAAGGAAGCAAACAAGAACATTAAGAAAATCCTACAAAAGACAATCAACTCACATAAAGATTGGCCAGAACATCTACCATTTGCACTTTGGGGATACCGAACGTCGATTAGAACTTCAACAGGAACGACGCCATACTCTTTAGCGTACGGGATGGAAGTTGTTCTTCTCATTGAGGTGAAAATCCCTTCACTAAGACTAATGGCCAAGGCCAATATCTTAGAAGCAGAATGGAAGAGGAACCGGATGGAAGAATTGCTCTTGTTTGATGAAAGAAAACTGCAAGCCCTATTTCATGTACAAGGTTACCAAAGGAGGACAGCTCGGGCGTTCAATAAAAAGGTCAAAACTCGGAATCTTAGAGAAGGGGATTTGATCCTTAAAGAGATCAGAGCTCTTATTTTTGACCCAAGAGGCAAGTTCAGGCCAAACTGGTCCGGACCGTTTCTCATTAAAACCATCATGAGCGGTGGTGCAGTCGTTATTATGGACTTGGATGGCAAAGCGTTCTCCACTCCAGTTAACCTCGGTCAACTCAAAAAAAACTGTCCCTGAGGTAAAAATAACAATTAAATAAAAAGCTCGCTGAGTTGAAAACTAAAAAGGCAACTCAGGCAGAAGTTAGAGCAGCCCGCAAGGCCAAAAATTTGAAATGGCGACCATGGCAAAAGTTAAGGCACTACAAAAGGAGAGCGTCAATACCCGAGTGAAAACCAAGCTTGAACTATGTTATGGCCTGATTCTATGTTTTTGGGATACGTAGGCAGCTTCTTTTAAGAAGTCCAGCCACATTCTTCGTTTTTAACCATCTTTGGATCTGAGTAAGACCAATGCAAATTAATTTCTGAATTTTGATAATAAATACATTCAAGCTTTGATAAATTTGAACCATTTTAAGTATGAAGTGAGAGCTTTTCATTATTTTAAGAAAAATTACAATGTTCTTAAATAAAGGGAGGGCACACAAGTTTCAAACTCTACAAAATAAAAAAGAAAGCTGTGAAGTTTTTTTAAAACAAAGAAGATCTCCTCAAGACTTTCTCCTTTTAGCTGACTGTTTATCCTCTTCTTTGCCCTTCTTCTCCCTATCTTGTGTTAGCCATGTCTTACACTCAGCAGAAAGATCAGAACACTGCAACTCATGCATCTCCATCAATGAGCGAGATGGCCAGGCATCCTAATATGATGATAGA
>JAOTRH010137961.1:0-13929 GCA_034768845.1 Heliamphora exappendiculata | reverse complement strand
TTTTTGGCTAAGGTGTCAACTTTGATTGTTCAAAATGTGTTAACACTTTTATTTTGAAAATATAAAATATTATCCATCTAAAACCATTTATTCTTATAAAATAAATTATGAAAATCATCAAAATCAAATTAAAAATCTATTGGGCTAACACTCATGTTGCCCAGCGACATAGAGGAGATCTAGAGGCTTTCCCACGAGCAACTAGTCAAGTCCTCCATCTGTCATTCTATTCAGGTATTTCTCTTAGAACTCCTTTTGTTACTCTTTCCCTCTAATTTCTGCTCACCATCTCCCTTTTCCTTTGCTGCTCTGGTGTGCAGGGTCTCCAACACCTTGTGGCTATTATGGAGAGATTGGAGGAAAGAGAGATGGAGCTGGTGAAGCTCTGTGAAAAGAACCATCAGTACCTCTAGCGATGTCCAAGATGGAGGCTAGTATTCGGGCCAAGGATAAGCTGCTCGGCGCAGCGCATGCTCGGGCGTCCGGATTGGAGATCTCTGAGATTTCCTTGAAGAAGCGCCTGAAGGAGAAGGAGGAGTCTCTGGTCAATACCGTAGCTCTCCTCGGGATGCTTGAAGCAGAGCTTGATATGGTGAAGGAAGAGGCTTCGAAGGCATATTCAGCGGGAGTCGCCGAGGCAACCGAAGACTATAAGGCTCAAATTCTCGGCCTCCAAGACCTTATATTTGGTTTTTCCTGGGAGGCTTCCCTTAAAGCTGCCGGAGTGGAGGAGTCCTCCACATTGTATGCTGAAGTCCCCCTTCCGAGCATGCCATCTGGGCAGGAGGTGATGGAAGAGGCTAGGGATCCCAAGACTGCCACTGATGCTGGCGAGGTGGCTTCTGATGAAGTGCCTGAGAATGTCACATCCGTAGCCGAAGAGGTGGGCACCCCAGTGGAGACTACTAAAGATTTCCTTGCTGCTCCCTGAGGCCATCTTCCTTATTTTTTCTTTACTTACCCTGTACTATCCCTTTGGGCCCATACTTGTAGCTTTGAGGGTTCCAACCCCTCTTTTTAATGAAAAGAACTTTTGTTTTATCTTGGTCTTCATTTGCACTTATGCTTATTTGTGTGTGCTTTTGTTTTCGATGAACTCCCGTGCTAAAAGCCCAAACAGTTCGGACATACTTTCACACTTAGCATTTTAAACTTAATCATCCCAAGTGTGGGATCGTCATCCGCACTAAGGAAAAAACCAGTTCGGGTAATCTTCGAACGAAATTTTTTGAGGCTTAATTAATCATAGAAATGGCATCAATTCCCATTCTAAGGGCTAAAAGAGTTCGGATAAACATCGGACTTAGCCATTTTAGGCTTAAACATCTTAAGTATGGGATTAACATCCATACTGAGGGCATACTGAGTTCGGATAACAATCGAACATAGCCATTTTAGGCTAAATCATCCTAAGTATGTGATTAACATCCATACTGAGGGCATACTGAGTTCGGATAACATTCGAACATAGCCATTTTACGCTAAATCATCCTAAGTATGGGATTAACATCCATACTGAGGGCATACTGAGTTCAGATAACCATCGAACATAGCCTACTGAAGAGGTCCACCGTGCTTGTCGTACTTAGGGTATACCCCCCAAGTTTTTGTTAAAAATATCAATTGATAAAAACTTTAAGAGTGAAGAAAAAGGCTCATGCCGAATAGCGGCGTTTTATTTAAAATAATGAAGAATTACAAGAAACTAGAAGATTAAAAGTAGAACTTGCGGAGATTGTTAGTATTCCATGGCCTGGGGATTGCCTTTTCGTTCATGTCTTCAAGGTGGTATGCTCCAGTGCTACCCTTGGAGGTAACTTTGTACGGGCCCTCCCAGTTCGGGCCCAACTTCCCTTGTACAGGATTCTTCATATGGCCAAGCACTTTCCTTAGGACCAGATCACCTATACCGAACTCATGGTGCTTCACCCTCTTGTTGTATCCTTTGGCAAGTGTTTGCTGATAGGCTGCTAATTTAATGGTAGCCATCGTCCTGCGCTCTTCGGTTAAATCAAGGTCCAAGGCCAGTGCCCTATCATTTGCACCGGGAGTACTGACCTCTGTTCGGATTGTTAGTAATCTGACCTCTAGTGGTATAACTGCCTCTACCCCATAGGCCAGGGAAAAGGGGTTTCACCTGTGGATCTCCTTAGAGTAGTTCGGTAAGTCCATAGAACCGAGGGGAGCTCTTCGACCCATCTTCCTTTGGCTGCATTCAGTCTCTTCTTCAGTCCATCGATGATAGTTTTGTTGGTGGCCTCTGCCTGCCCATTACTCTGTGGGTATGCTGGGGTAGAGAAGTAGTCCTTAATTCCTAGCCCCGAACAAAAATTCTTAAATAGGGAGTTGTCGAACTGAGTACCGTTATCGGAGATAATAGCTCGGGGGATGCCGAACCGGGTGACAATGCTCTTCCATGTGAACCTCTTTACATCAACGCCTCTGATATTGACTAAAGGCTCAGCCTCCACCCATTTAGTGAAGTAGTCCGTGGCAACGAGGAGATATTTTCTATTGCCTGTGACCTTTGGGAATGGGCCAACTATGTCATACCCCCACTGGGCGAAGGGGCATGGACTTGTGAGTGGGGATAGGTCCTCGGTTGGGATATGTATGTTCGGGCTGAACCTCTGGCACTTCTCGCACTTTTGGACATACTTCTCTGAGTCTTTTTGCATATAGGGCCACCAGTAGCCCTGAGAAATTGCCCGATGAGCTAATGATCGTCCTCCAGTATGGCTACCACAAATCCCTTCATGTATCTTGAACAGGAGGTCTTGAACTTTGTTCGGGTGCATACAGAAGAGGTAAGGCCTAGCGAAGGACTTTTTGTATAGATCCCATGAGCTGGAGACCCAGAACCTCGTTGACTTCCTTCTTATAACCCGAGCTTCTCTCTGATCGGCTGGTAGCTCATTCTTCACCAGGTAATCTTTCAAGGGATCCATCCAGCTTGGACCCAATTCCAAGCAGTAGACCAGCTTTTTCTCGTGGTTGATTATACTGGGGTGTTGGAGGACTTCCATCGAAATCACCCTCTTCTCTTCGGTATTGACGGTTGACGCCAGGCAAGCAAGAGAGTCAGCATGGCTATTTTTTGTTGAAGAAAGTTGGATAATCTCGAGACTTGGGACGTCTTTGGCTAGCGTTTGTGCTAGCCGAATATACGCATACATTCTGTCGTTCTTGGCGGTGTATTCCCCTTTGAACTGATTCACCACTAATTGAGAGTCACCAAATACTTTCACTTTTTGAGCTCTGAGCTCTTTGACATCTCAAAATTCGGCCAAGAGGGCTTCGTACTCGGCTTCATTGTTGGTTGCTTGAAAGTCAAGCCGAATAGCCTTTTCGATGAGGACTCCTTTTGGGCTGTACATCACAATTCCTGCTCCTGCTCTTTTGTGGCATGACGAGCCGTCCACGTACAGTCTCTAAGTATTGTTGGGACAGTTGTCGTTTTGGGCATTTTGCTCGATGATGTGCCCCCAGTAGTACCACCCGAACAGTTCTCCTGGCTAAACTCGGCGATGAAATTGACCAATACTTGGCCCTTTATGGCCGTTTGTGGGATGAAACAAATATTGTGCTCCCTAAGCTCCACAGCCCATTTCTGCATAAAAAAGAACCTTGCTGGCGTAGTAGATCAACTTGTGGACCTTATCCTCTATCTTCAGGAGAACAGCACCTACAGCTTGGCTAGAGACTACAAGATACAGGAATAGGGTCTCTCCGCTGCTCGAAACTGTTAAGAGAGGGGGAGACGTGAGGTACCGCTTTAGTTCGGCTAGGGCTTTCCCACTTTCTTCATCCCATTTGAACTGGTTGGCCCTCTTCATCGCTTTGAAGAAAGGATAGCACTGGTCAGATGCTCGGCTAATGAATTGATTGAGTGCTGCCGCCATTCCCGTGAGCTTCTGGACTTCCTTCAAACTCTGTGGAATTTTCAAATTTTGGATGGCTGAGATTTGTTCGGGATTCACCTCTATTCCTCTATGAGTGACAAAGAAACCTAGGAATTTTTCCGAACTGACTCCAAAGGCACACTTGGAGGCATTAAGCCTTAATTTATAATCCTTGAGGATTTTGGATGTCCTTCTCAGATCTTCAAGGTGCTCGTTTGAGTGCTTGGTCTTTACAACCATGTCATCTATGCAGACTTCCATTGTTTTACCGATCAATTCACCGAACATTTTTGTTGCAAGTCGTTGGTATGTGGCTCAAGCATTCTTCAATCCGAATGGCATTACCTTGTAGCAGTAAATTTCTCGAGGAGTGATAAAGGCTGCCTTCTCAATGTCTGGGGGGTACATAGCAATCTGATGGTATCCTCTATAGGAATTCAAGAAACTCATCATTTCATGCCTTTCTTTTAAATCGACGAGCTGGTCTATTCGGGGCAGAGAAAAACAGTCTTTAGGGCATGCCTTGTTGAGGTCGGTGAAATCTACACAGACCCGCCACTTTCCATCATTCTTCTTTACTACGGCAGTGTTTGCCAACCAGGTTGGGTAGTGGACTTCTTTGATGGCCCCAGCTTTTTTTAACTTCTTAACTTTCTCAACCACTGCCTCTGCATAGTGTGGTGCTGACTTCCTGGGCTTTTGCACTACAGGCCTCCTCTGCGGATCTACATTCAACCTGTGGCTGATCATTTCGGGCTCTATCCCCGGCATTTTGTATGGTGTCCATGCAAAGACCTCATTGTGTTCCTTCAAAAATTTAACCAATTTGATTTCCTCTTGTTCGGCCATTGTTGTTCTGAGCAAGAAGAACCGATCTGGATCCTCAGGGCTTATCACCACTTTCTTGAGGTCTTCAACCACATTCTCCTCGGCTGTTCGGCTATAGTCATAAATTGTGGGGCTGTCTTCCACCTCGACAGTCTTCATTTCTGGATACTGTTCGGGGCTTTTCATTGTTGCTAGGAAATACTGTCTTGCTGTGTGCTGATCTCCTTTGATTTCAATTATCTCTTGGCCCATTTAAAATTTTAAGGACTGATGATAAGTTGAGGGTACTACACCCAAGCTATGGATCCAAGTCCTCTCTACAATAGCATTATAGGTAGATGGTTGATTAACAACAAGAAATTCAGTACTTACTGTTGCGGGGCCTGCCTTCACTGGCACAGTGATCCTCCCAACCGGCCATACTAAATCTGTGCTGATACCGATCAGGGGTGTTACGCAACTTTTGAGCGCAGAGTCTTTTAGTCCTAACTTCTAGAATAGGCTGTAGTATATGATATCCACCGAGCTTCCCTGGTCTACCAGCACTCGCATTACGTCATAGTTGGCAATGCGCAGTGTTAGTACCAAGGCATCATTGTGGGGTCGATGTATCCCCTGGAGGTCTTTCTTTGAAAGGCTGATTCCCTTGGGGCCTTGGCTGGAGTCTCCTTCTGTTCTCCTTCGCTTGCCCTTATCCACTTTCATGGCATGTGCAATGGTCCTGGTATGGTGCCGAACTACTGATCGAGTGATCGGCTCGGCTGTGCCATGGATCATCTTTACCACGCCAAGTGGAGGATCCCCTTATTCGGCCCCTGGTCTTGTTCATGGTTCCTCCCTTTTCGAGCAGTCTTCTCGGCATCAATGAATTCAAGCAAATGCTCTGCTTGCACCAAGTCCTCCAAGTGTCTCTTGAATGCCCTGCACTCTCCAGTCAGGTGGCTATGATCTCGGTGATAGTGGCACTTCTTCTTCTGATCATGTCTGTTCGGATCTCCCATCAACTTCGGGGGCCACTGGAAACATGGTTTGTCCTTGATCTGGTCTAGGAGCTTATATGTAGAGGCTCCTTGAATATCGTCTGCACGGCCTGGTAAGCCACTAACTCCTTCTTTTCCTGGGGTGGCTTCCTTGACTTCTGGTCTTTTCGTCCTTTGTCCCTATTCTCTAGCTGTTTTACCGAAGCCACACTTTGCTCGGCCTGGCTAATATCCTCCTCTACCTTTGTGTGTTGTTCTATCTTCACCATTAACTCGGACATCGTAATAACGGCCTTTTTGGTGAGGGACTGTTTCAAGCGACTCTGGGGTGGTAGCCCGATCTTGAAAGATACTACTGCGAGTTGCTCGCTGCAGTCTTCAATCTCGTTATAAGCCTCCCAGTACCACCGAGCATACTCCCAAATTGTCTCTCTGTTACTTTTTTGTAAGGCCAGTCGTGTGTCAAAACTCTTCGGCTGCCTGCTGTTGGTTATGAACCGAGCAGTAAAGGACTCGGCCAATTGCTGCCAATTCATTATGGACCGGGGTGGAAACTTGTGGAACCAACTGAGGGTTGTCTCCCCCTGGCTGGATGGAAACATGCGACTGAGAAGGGCATCATTCCCACTCCAGAGTGCCATTGCCTGTTTGTACTGCTGAACATGGCTCACTGGATCTGTTTTCCCATCATACATCTCGAACTTAGATGGAGAAAACTTGCGTGGTGGATCAGCATTCTCTATGACTTCGGCCAACGGTGACACCAAGATTTGTTCAAGAGCCCTTCTTGCCACGTCTTGGGATATTTGGCCACTACCGTGCTGCAACCGGGAATCCATCCTCCGTTCCAACCATAGCCGTAGGTCTTGGTTTGGATCCAGTTCAGCTCGGGCAACTCTTTCATGGCTTGACCGAACTGACTCCGTTTTGACGATTTTAGAACTTTTGAGGCTTACTTCAGGTTCTTTGTGCCTCCGCCTCTAAGGGTGGCTCAAACTGTAGGACTTCGGGCTCTGTTCGGTATTCTCTTGTTTGGGACTTTCTCTTCGCCTCACACGTGGTTTCTTTCGAGCATCCTGCCCCTAGATCAGTTGCCGTAGTTCATCGATCTCTCCTCCAGATTGTTGATGATCCTATTGCGTCTGGCCAACCTCTCCTTCAATCTCCCTCTATCTCTTGAAGACGGGGGGAAATGTCTTTATTCTCTGGAACTCGTGGTTGAGTAGCTCAACTACCTCCCATTGTGGGAGGTATCATCCCTTCACCTTCGCACCTCTGAAGGGACTCTGGGGGCCTTTGGCCTATCCGGAATAACAGGGATGGATCTTTGGAGAATATCCTCCCTGGTGCAGCTTCTAATGAATCCAGTCGGAGTGTGGCTCATGATTCTGTTGGCTCGAGATCGTTGTTCCCACAGACGGCGCCAAATTGTGCGCGGTACAAATTGTTTGGGCTTATTCACCACAATCAAGACCAGGAAAACTAGCCCAATATTGCTGACCCCGAACAGGATATTAGCCGAACTCCTCTCCTCCGAACTCACTGGATGCTTCTTGCCTCGCCGACGAACTCTTGCAAACACCAAGAACACCGTTAGTGTCTACCGGCCGGTTATGATCGGGAGGCACTTCGACGCTCAAGTTAGATATCTCTCGGAGAGGTTTCTAAGCAAGAGTTTGGACTTCAGAATTGCGTACTTATGGTTATGAATGTGCCTTCCTTTATATAGGGATAAATTCTTATGAGGCTGAATCCTCTTGGGATTCTGTCTCTTGATTTTCTAAAAATTGCTTCATATGTTGTGGATTTGATCCTGATTTATTTTTGTCACTTTTATCCGATCAAAATCGTATTGAGGAGGGTATCTTATTGGGATATTCTTCCTATTGAGAGGCCAACATGGGCTTCCCCTGGTCCGGGCTGTCCCCCTATCTGGGGTGGACCGAAATAGCAGGCTCGAACAATCAGTGGGTTCGGGCTTCTTCGAGCACTTGGACAAATTCATTTTGGGCTGATCTTTCTTTTGAACTCTCGACCCAAACTATTTGAGTTAGGCCTTAGGCCCATAACTCTTATCCACCCTCAAGTACCAACTTGAAATTGATGCTGCTACTGTCCATGTTAATCGCTCGTCCAATCATTTCTGTTCCAATATTCGGGGATGGTTTTATTTTTAACTTTTTCAGAGAGTAACTGATTAATTTTTTGTTTTATTTTTTCAAAAAGGTCAAACTTGGACAACTTGCTACTTTCAGGTGAACATACATTCCTCTTGTCCCAAGGCCAATATCCTCCTATCTTGAAACTTCATCACTCTTTTTTACTCTGCTCGTCATCTTGTTCACTTGCTAGCTAGACTCGAACAAAGGTGGAGCAACTGAGGCTTATTACACAATGCTAAATTCGGGATGCGTGCTGTTCATGTCTTTTGGCACAATGGACACCACTTTTAATATATATTTACCATCGATTTCATTCACAATTAATGTTAATCTTGTTATTTAAAAAAAAATAATATAAATTTGATATTTATAATTATGTAATTTGAAAACATTTAATTACAAATAAATAAATTTTAAATTATAATTTATTTTAGAAAAAAATAATTAATCCAATATTTTTTTATTACATATATAGTTGCACATATCGAATTAAAAAATATATTCAGCATCATACCCATTAAAATTAGAGAAATTTAAACAAATGTTATATTATCAACTGATAACACAATTTTAGTCATATAATTTTTTTTCTACAAATTTAGTCTAATGCAATAACTAATTAACGAAAATGCCCTCAATATTTTATTTTTAGACATTCCTTCAATCAAACATCTCTCTCTCTCTCTCTCTCTCTCTCTATATATATATATATATATATTCTAATTTGAAATGTTTTAAAAAAATTTCAAAATTGGCGTATTCCTTAAAATAAGCAACTCCTCTCTCTCTCTCGCTGTTCAATAAAAATCAAAACAGAACATAATTTCAAAAAATTTCAGCTGATACAAAGATTTTTGTAAGAACGCCTAACTGATACAAATTACAACTAATACATTTATCATTTCACGCAAAATATTCAACCCAAAACTCCCAACTGCTACAATTTACAACAAATACATTTATCACAAATGTCACTACTTACTTTTCAAGTGATACTTTTAGAATTTTATTATTTGTGAAAATTACTATTGAGACAGATTTTTGCAAGAACACCCAACTGATATAACTTACAACCGATGCATTTATTACCTCAAGAGTCAAACATTTAGCCCAAAACATTCGACTGATATAATTTACAACAGATACATTTATCATAAGGTCACTACTCACTTTTCAAGTGAAACTTTTAGAATTTCATCACTTGTGAAAATCACAATTAAGACAGAGATTTTTATAAGAATACTTATATGATACAATTTACAGCCGAAAAAATCGACCTTGTGTGCTTCTGAAAATTTCAATACCGTATGCCTCCGAAAATCTCGACCCTATTTCAAAAATAAATATCTCTCTCTCTCTCTCTCTCCATTCTGCCGTTTCTGTTCTTACCTCCGGACAACTCTGTTTTCTCGCCGTTTCAGTCAGAAAATCAAACCCAAATTGTTCCATTTCGTTTGGCAAAAATGGGAAGGTCAGTAGAACAATCCTGTTTCGGCAACAAAATGGGATGGATCATATTTGAGGGAGCCGAACATGTGGGATACATAGAGCAATCGATTTGAAAGATTGTAAAAAATTAACGTTTTGAATTTTAAAACCTCCTATTTTCGGATAAAATATTCTACCAAATCAGTTCCCATTTCAAGTAAAATTTGTTTCCACCAAATCAGTTTTTTAAGGTTCTATTTTATTTTTCACTAAATCTGTACGTAACATTTCAAAAAGAGAATTATTCTTAATTAGAGATAAATTAGGCATAATATAATTATTTTAAATTTAATGGGATTAAATCTCTTAAAATAAATATTATTGGACTAAATTTTCTTTGAATTCCAAAAAAAATTATACACACCAACGTGATGTCTATCAAATAAGGCAACATATAGGGTGCTCTTGGTCCCACAATCCCTTACATAGTGAGTAAAACTAGAAGCAACAATATTAAGAAAGAGAGAACAATGATCGAGTGGCGGGCTCCACCATTTCTTATGTGTTTTTAAAAATTTGTTCGACTAGGAAGTTGGGCTGTCCTAATCAGTTTAGATTGGAGCTTTTATTTAGTTAGTAAGTTTAGTTATTGCGTTTAAGTGAAGGTACGATCTACAAAATGTGAAAACAAAGGAATAATTACAAACAGAACATCGTTAAGGTTGGCTAGTGTCAAAATACGATATGATATTATTAATGTTTTATTTTAATTATTTAACAGAAAATTAGTTTTATTAATTAGTAAGAGAATATTATTTAGTTCTCCTTTATTGCATGGACAAATAAAAGAGAAAAAATAACTTATGTATGAAATAGATTTATTTACCAAGAACAGTGCCTAATATTTGTAACACTCCGTTATACAAATAAAGTAATTACTGTTCATTTAATATATATATATATACATACATATATACATACATGTGGGCGCACCTTCTAATAAAGAGAACCCCTTCTTTTTTTTTAGTTTTATATAGTTTCTTTAAGTAAAAGAAAGAAAACTGATAATGATTGGGGAAGCTAATTAAAGACACGCATAGTATTTTTAAATATTTTATTATTATTATATTTGTGACTCCCCAAAATTTTTTTTTTCTTCAATGTATATAATAAAGAATGAACTTCTCTACTTTTTAGGAGCTTACTAATTAAATTCACCAACTTTCTTTAGTATCACATGAATTTAGTACTTGACACTATACTACAGGGGTGCTTAATAAAGATATTGTTAGTAATTTTTTATTTTTTATTTTAACTGTAAATTATAATTTTTATAAAATACTTTTAACTTTTATTACAATATATAAGATACTAATTTTAACAATATCAACCTCAATAATGACTTATAAATGTATGTATTTAGTAAAGAGTTGGAATTTATAAATTGCCACTGCATACACTCTCACATGCCCCTGTTTGTTGCTTTTGGAAATTTTGTACATGTATTACAATAATTCAAAGTGAAATACACGAACTTAATTAGCTTAGCTTCTCTCACTGACTAGCTGCAACACGTTTTCAATTGAGAGTAATTTTTAGTATTTTATTATTAATTTTAATAATATGTTATAAAAAAAATTTAAATACACAATTTTTATTATAAATTATAATAATTAATTTTAATTATAAATTATAATACTTTTTAAATATTAGTAACTTCTGTTCACAATCTATAAGTTAACACTGAACACCACTTGCATGGCATTGCCAGCGGTAAAGCTGCGGTGTGGGCAATAATAATATCTGACGTAGCAGTGGCCATTTGTTCCAACTTTCCAAAATGGATGATGCATGCACAAGGAAGAAACTAAATTTAGGTTTAGCCAAAGAAAGAATGTTATGTTAACTTAGACCCTATAATTAACCTAGCTAAAATAGCCATGTGAAAAAGGTCCATGGATCACATAAACAAAAAAATCAACCGTAAATTAAAGTAAATTTTTTTTTTTTTTTTTTTTTTGTGATTCACTAAAACATTAATTATATTTTTTATAACTTTTAAAATGTCATTAATTTCTCTTTTAATTTATTTTTTATATTAAATTAGTTCAACTGTCAAATTTTCGTTACTACTTAATAAAAAAATTTATTTTTCAATATATATATTTTTATTAGAAAATAATATATTATTTTTTATATAATAATAAAAACAATTTTTGATGAAAAATAGTTTTAATATATTATTTTTTAATAAAAAATATATATTAAAAAATTAACAAAAATTTAACAGTTAGACTAATTTAATATAAAAACTAAACTAAATTAAAGCTAAATGACATGTCAAAAATTATATAGAAAGTGATTGATATTTTCGTGAATCTCATATGAAGTCAGTGTAATTTACTTTAACTTTTTTTACTTTTTATTATATATAACACAATGCACAAATTTAATCGGGGTGTTTGACAAAGTTACTACTAGTAGTTTTTAACTTTTTACTAATAATTTTAACTATAATCTATAATATTTCTTCATTCTTTTAAAACTTTTATTACAAATTATAATTATTTTTATTTTATTTTAATTATAAATTATAATTATTTTTAAATATTTACAATTTTTTATTACAAATTAGAAATTACAAACTATTAATTTTAACCCTACCAAACTGACACCATTATTACGATTGGAGATGGCCTAGTAAAGTTGGAAGGCCTAATAAAGTTGGAAGGTTGGATGAAGACAAAATCAACGTGAGAAGATAAACGTGGTCTGCAGCTTTTTTGACGGAAAGTGGCCCAATCACGTTGAATATACAACAGACATATATATATATATATATATATATATATATTTGTTTAGTAATTTATTCTCAAAATATTATAAATTAATAAATTTTTTTAAAAATAAAAATACTTTGATCACATAGATAATAATGTTCTATTGAACTATTTTTTTAAAAACTACCTACTTGTCAATTTTAACATAAAAAATAATTTAAATTAAAATTTAAAATTTTAAATAAAATAATTTTAAACTCAGAGCACCCTTGGGAGTTACTTACACTGGGATTCCTCTCCCAGGGTGAAAAGGGCATATGGCCCTTGTTCGGTTAAATTTCCATTATTTTTTTATTTATTTCGTTTTGAATTTTTTTTTTTTGAATAAAATTTTTTAATTTTTTAAATCGTTTTGATAAGTTAAACCGAAAAAGTAAAAAAAATTTGATCAAAAGATAAAAAAATTTATTAAAAACAAAGACAAGCAACATAAGATTTTACTTATTGGCATATTTTGGCCTTTTTTGATTTTTTTATATTTTTATAAAAAAATTATTTTATTGGATAGCTTTGATGAAAAAAATCAAAAATTATAATTATTTAACTAAATAGTAAAAAAATTTACTAAAAACAAAACAAAATAAATAAAATAATTAAATAATTAATTATCCTAAATGGGTAGTGGTTTTTTTGACAACCGTTAAATTGATATAAATGTCAAATTAATTATCACTAAATTGTATAATAGATATACGACATATACATAATCAAATAAAAAATATAAAATAAATAAATGGTTAGTGTTTGAGCTGAAATTTGTTCAACACCTTTTGATATTTTATGAGTATGTCAGGACAATGACATTTAATTGTATTGAGAATTATGTTGAATTTGACTTCTAATTAGGTCGATTGACCGCAGCCAAAAATAAAAAGCTATTGGCTTGATATTTGCCTAAATAAAAATAATTTTGCTAATTTTCAAGTGTTTAGATAAAATAATGAATATGAATTTGCAACAAATAAATAAAGATTGAACTAAATTCAAGTGAAAATTCTATGAAAACTTATCGAAACATAGCTAGACTAAAACTAAACAATGCCGAACGCATAGAATTTGGAATGAATTCAAATGAAATTTTATTACAAATCGGCTTAAAATATAAATAGAGCTATGATATTTAAAATCAAAAGCTAAAACAAAGATTTTAAAGTGAGGACGAAAATTAAAGCAACAGAAAATGGGAGATAAGAAATATAAAAAAATTCAAAACTTTGATTCGGAGTCGATGTGCTTTGTTCTTTATTTGTCTTCGCTCGTTATTTATAAATTAATTAAATAATTATTATTTTTATTTTGTTATTATTTTTTTTAACAATTATTTTATTCTTTAACTTGTTTTTCTTGTGTCAAATGTCTATATGCGACAACTTATTTTTTAATAGGCCATATCTTTTTAGTTCGTGCCTAATCAATAATAATTTAATTTTTGTTAATTCTCTCTTTTTTTTTTTAATTTCTAACTGCCACTTTTTTTTATAAATCTTAAAAAATATATTCTTTGGCGGAACATAAATTTGTTGAGATATATAATCCAAGAAGTGTTGTTGCACTGCAGTGTTCTATCATGAGTAGGCAGCAGGTAGTTGAAGACAAGCGGTGGACAGGACTGGAAATAGCCATAGGTTTGTTCATTATATATATATATATATATATATAATTAATAATAGGATAAATTATATTAATTTTTCTTGATATTTATAAAAATATCAATTATTTCTTTTATAGTTTTTGAAATGTCATTAATTTTTTCTTTAGTTTAGTTTTTGCATCAAATTTGTCTAACTGT
>JAOTRH010137950.1:0-13929 GCA_034768845.1 Heliamphora exappendiculata | reverse complement strand
TTGTTTGACACTACACATTTATATACACAAAGAATCCCACACAAAACCAAGCAATAATGCTCATTAAAAAATAAAATGGTAAAGTGAATATCTCAAAAAAGGCTAACAATAAAAATCCCACCATTCAAAGCCTTTAAAAGCACCAATAAAAAAATAGCATTTATGATATAATTTTATATTAATGTATTATGATATTTGTAACCGATAACTAATAAATTAATATTAACCACCATTAAAATATATAATAATTGAATTAGTTTTAATTTTTTTTAATTTTAATATTAATTAATTAATTTTGTATTAAAAATTACAACAGTTTGAAACATTTTCTAAGGTTTTGGGTTGGCATTTAGGATTTCGAACTGACATGAGTTGAAAGTGTTGCTTTGTTGCTATTGAATCTATTTAAATTACTTCTATCCTTCTCGGGAATTCTATTCAAGGCATTGATATTTTCTTTCGTCTGATTTTTTTTTATTTTTATAATTAAATGTATATTAATCAAAACTAAAGATATACAAAGGAGCTTGATACACCCCCCAAGGACCAACAAAATTATGGTTAGAGTAAATCACTAAAATATAAAATCATAACAAGCTTAGAAACTCTCTCGCAAACTAAGAGTTAAGAAAAACAATCTACTTTTTCTACTTAATGATTTCTTAGGTTTGTTCAAATTGACTATTTTTTCTCTAGCAAACTTAAGATTTTCAATTCTCTCCAGAAGCTTCTTCTTATTCATACCATTTAAAGTCGAAGTCATTCAAGGATTAACAAAGTTCCCATCTGAAAGGATTTTTGGATGCATTTTTAAACGTGTGAATCGACGAACGGTAGGCTCAAAGATACTTCCAGAAGATGTGACAAACTTCTTCTCTTCTTTACAAGAGGAGTTTACATAATGCTCTACCAACTCTTCAAGATCCACATCCACCAATGAATTGTTCTTATCTTCTACACTACCACACCCCGTCATATCCACGCTTATAGAGCGCACATTATCATTACCATTTCCATTTATCGCCTTTTTACATAATTCCATCTCATTTAGCATACAAAATTCAGGCATATTAAATAGATTCGAGGAAGACAGAGCCTTATAAACTAGAGAAGAATTAGAAATACCTTTTTCTTTTCTTTTCTTTTTTTTATTTCCTCCCATTCACTAGGTTCTTGACTTGAGTTCATTATTTTGTTTTCTTTTACTTTTTATTCTTGTTTAGGTAAGGAATTAGAGTTCATAACCTTAGGCTTGTTAGGGTAAGAGTTATTAGAGTGACTAAAGATCATATAATTATCACACTTTAAAGGTTTTTAAGGCACTTTCACTTTAATTTTATAGGAAGATCCATAGACCAAAGTTAGCATGAAAGAATCTGAGATATTCTTATTTGTTTGAATTTCAATACACACTCTAACAAAAGTGAGTCTTGCTTGGATTTCGTATAGTCATCAAGGGACAAAGGTTTTCCACATAACTTAAGCCAACATTAGTATAAAGTTCAAGAGGAACATTATAAAAATTTATCCAAATTGGCACACTAAAAAATACTTCTTTAGATAAATGTATTCCCAGGAACCATTTCTTGACAATAATTAGCCGACTACCAAAAAAGTATGGATCCTTATCAAGAATTGTTTAAATAGCTTCTTTACTCTTTATCTTGAATATAAAAAAACCATTACCAAGAGTAATGATATCATTGAGATTTTTCTTTCATAACTTTTCTACCAAACTTTTAGCATTATAAAAAGATAATTTTATGTCAATGAAAAACCCCACCAAAGCATTATCCCATTGAAAAACCCCACAAAGATTTCACCTTGCTCGATTCTATATTAATTGTTGCACAGCCCTTGTAACACCCTGACCCTTCATATGTCAACGATATTGGTCACTTTGGGCAAAGCCCACACAGTTTTGTTCTTCTTAAGGGATCACCCATCCTTACATTTCTCTCGCTCAAGCACACTTAACTGCGGAGTTCTGCTAGAGTTTTTACCACCTGAGAAAAGACCTCGTTCAATGTAAGGGTTCAAGATTTTTTCTTTATAGCTCAGGAACTCCATCTCCCTTTTCAATGTGAGATACCAGGATATCACAGCCCTCCTCTAAATGGGTTGTAGAATCAACCGACTATTTTAACTCTGAAGTGGTACTTGATTGGACTAAGGTAGTGGCGCCGATGTAGAACTCATCAGATCAAGTTAGGAGATCACTAACATCTAAACCAATAAAATTAGTTTTTGGTACAAAAGGTCCATCACCATCAACCTGATCAACCACAATATTAGGAGTTAAAGAAAAATTCTCAATATCTGATCGACCATCAAGGGGCCCATGAGCTTCAAGGATGTTAAGATTATCAAAAATACAAATTTTTTCACAAGCACATACGTTGTTTTTGTCAAATACGAACTCAAAATCTACTCCAAAAGATTCATCATTTATAAGGTTTTTTTCAAATTTTTTATGATTAAAATCCTCCAATTCCAAACAATTTCATATTAATGTAGAGTAAAATTCCTTTAAAGTAAACTTAGTAGATGAACTGCTTCTATTTCTTGTTTTCTTTCCCATGAAACAAGGCAATTAGGTTTCGTCTGATTTACCTTTACAACTTGTCCATAACAGCTTGGAAGCATTTTTAGGACCTTATTTAGGGTTTCTGGGCTTCTTTTGAGTTTTTTTTAGTCTTTACTCTCTCTTAAGCCACATCAGCTCCATTCACTGTGTCAGGATTTTTAGTTTTAGTCGATGGAGTATAAGTTTCCTTTATTTAGGTTTGGTTAAGGTTGATTTTAATAGTCACATATTTAAGGGTTTGGGCTCTTTTCTTGTTATTTTGGCCATTTTAGGTTGTTTTGAGTAATCTAGGGGTTTTAATTGTCGTTTCTTATCATGTTTCTCCATTATTGTGAACTATTCATATTATCAATTTTATTTTGGTGTTGGTAGTGTTGGAGTATCACCTGAAGCATCTTAGCTTGAGAATTGACTAAGTTCTTTGAGAATAAAGTGTGCCCTCAATTCTAAGATCCTAAGACTTGAATTTTCTAAAAAATTTGAAAGTTTTGGTGAAAGGCTCCTTATATAGGCTTTAGAAAATAGGCAAAAGAGGGTTGCAAACATATGTAGGAGAAACCAAAAAGCATTCTAAATTTGGGAAAATTGTAAAAACGAATAATGATGGGCAGTGATGACCCAAATGGCTAGTCTGACCATGTGGCTCACGCTCTAATGGCCAATTCAACCACGTGAGCTCCCCAAGTTGGTTTTTTTTTTTTATAACTTTTCATGTGCCGTTTTTGGGTATCCTGAAGGCAAAACGAGCTTATTCGGGCTTAAAAACAAAGACTGTCAATTGCCAACAACATACTTGAAGATTTGAATAGTTCAAAACAAAGATATGATGTGTGAAAAAGAGTGGCAAAGATAAGCCGACAAAACGGATTGAAAACAAAAGAAGTGTTGAGGAAAATACAACTTTTTGGTGACTTTCATGTCAATTCATTCTCGTTGAAGACCTTACTTGTTCTTTAAATTGTATTTCACCATCGGGCACAATTAATCGGTGTGTCTATGCATTATAACGAGTCAAAATGGGGAGTTTACAAACTATACCTTGGTTTGCCGATTTATCGGATGAGTATGGGAACATGCTTGTTGAAACATATCCCCAGCTCCCATTGAAGACTTTGGGATACCACCAATCATGACTGACGTAATCACTCATAATGTTTATATTACTTCAAATTCTTGGGCAAGTACTTTGGTCTTTTGCAAAACAACTCATCCCCTTCATGTCATCAAAAGCAATTTTTGGAAGGAGTATGCTGGAGTTTCTTCCTGTAGGATTTATGCAGCTACTAACATGGCGAGTATCTGCATTTGCTTTCCTTTCTCACTTGTTCCTTTTCTAAAACTTTTCTTGCTTGGTCAAATTCCACCCCAGTGCCTCCCCATCAAAGCACGTGAGTTTGATGATTTATTGATATTCCCAGAGCAGTACGAGAACCAAGCACTGAGCCTATTTTTAATGTGAGAAGTGTTAGAGGTAAACACCCCCAAGGAAACCCCTAAAGGAGTTATCTGTGGTTATTTCCCCATGGTTGTTCACCCAATGGGGGATCGACATAGTGGGACCCTTCCCAAATGAGTGAGGCCAAAACAAGTTTGCAATAGTTTCTTTAGCCTAGTTTACCAATAGGGTAGATGTTGTTGAACCAACGGAAAAAAAATTGAGAAAAATATTGCAGATTTAATGTGGAGATGAGTCATTTGTTAGTTTGAGATTTTGAGAGCTTTGGTGATCGATAATGTAAGGCAATTTGATAATAAGAAATTTCTTGAGTTTTGTGGGCAGCTTGGCATTCGCAATCATTACTCCACTCTCGCTCATCCTCAGGCAATTAGATAGGAAAAGGTGACTAATCGAATAATGCTTGAGATGATCAAAACTAGACTCGAGACTGCTATGAGCCTCTAAGCAGATGAGTTCTCTAGCGCTGACCTATGGGCCTTGTTTCTCTAGCTATGTCAAACAACCATCCGAACACCCATTACTGCTTTCATAGGAAGTGAAATTTTTATCCTAGTAGAGATTGGCCTAAATCAGTTTTAGAGCTAGCAAGTCAATTCAACAAAAAAATTAATGACCGAGCTCTATGGGTAAACCTAGATGATCAAGATGCCTTTAGAATAACCATTTAGGACTCATTTGGTAACGTTTATATTTACTATTTTTTATTTTTGTTCTTAAATTTTTTGTAAATTGTAAATAAAAATACGTTTCATAAATTTTTATTTTTATTTTTAAAACAATATATCCATTTTTTAAAATTTATTAAGTTCTTATAAACAGAAAATATGTGTTTGCATTTGTTTTTTGTAAATAAGTTTTTATTCTATCTTTGTTTCATCTATCACCTCTAACCACCACTTCCGACTACTGCCTCCAATAATCCTCCTTTGCCACCACCTTTGACCACCCCATCCGGTCACTACATCCAACTACTACCTCCGATCGCTCCATCTGACCACTACTTCCAATTACCGCATACAACCAATTGCTTTGACCACCACCTTCGACTACTAAAATACGGCCACGGCCTCCGACCACCGTCTCAAACTACAATCACTATCTCTTACTAACATTAATGGCTACCACCTCTTATCACCACTCTCTAAATATTTATGTGTCAAATATGTTTTTATTTTTATTTTATTATGAAAATAAACAAAAATATATATTTTTTATTATAAACAAAAAATAAAAATTTGTAAATTTTACCAAACAAGACCTTAGCATTAGAGGATGAAAAGATTCTATGAATCCAACGTTCAAAAAAGGGAATTTAGAATGAGAGACTTGGTGCTACGTTAAGTATCTTAAGAAACTTAGCGTATTTGACTACTGCCTCTGACCATATATCACCCATCTGATCACTACTTCTAACTATCATCTCCGACCACCATCTCTAACCACTACTTTCAACTATCGCATACAGCCAACTCCTTTGACCATCACCTTCGACTACTAGAATACGTCCACTGCCTCCGACCACCGTCTCAAACTACCATTACTACCTCTTGCTAACATTAATGGCTATCACCTCTTATCACCACTCTCTAAATATTTATGTGTCAAATATATATTTATTTTTATTTTATTATGAAAATAAACAAAAATATATATTTTTTATTATAAACAAAAATTAGAAAATTATAAATTTTACCAAACGAGACATTAGCATTAGAGGATGAAAAGATTCTATGAATCCAACGTTCCAAAAAGGGAATTTAGAATGAGAGACTTGGTGCAACGTTAAGTATCCTTGAGCAGGTGTCTATAGATTGAGGGATATAAGTGGACAGCCATGACCACACGCATGGGATGTTGAGCAGAAATATTACTAGTAAACTTCACTCATGTTATCTCAAGAAATAAAGTTATTTATGCCATTTCCTCTGCTATTCATTTGAATCAGCAACAACAAAAAAGTTAAAGAATTGATTGCTTGGTGATCCAGTTGCCCCACTACATTTTATTAGCAACAAGATTTTTTTGTCAATAGTCCATGATTTTGGGACAAATTGTTTTCATCACGAATTATAGCCTTTAATTTAACGGGAAATTTGTGAATAGTTCAATTTATAGGTCGTTCAAGATTTTTCATCCAGCATAAAATTTTTTAACGAGTAAGGTTCATCCTCATTAAAATTTTAACGCACAAGATTCTCTATTGATGTGTGTAAGATTTTTGGAACAAATATACCCTAAAATACAGATAAATTTATTTATACAAATAAATAGATAAACAAATTTATTATGGGCACATAAATATAAATTTATCTGTTTACATTATCTGTTTAATATGTAAACAGATAAATTTATCTATCTTATTGTAAACATGTATAAAGATCACAGATAAATTTATCTATCTTATTGTAAGCACGTATAAAGAAATACAAATAAATTTATTTATTTTATTAAAAACACGTATAAAGAACACAGATAAATTTATCTATTTGTATTATCTGTGTTGATAATTAAATAGATAAATTTATCTGTTATGCATAAGTATGAAAACAGATAAATTTATCTGTTTGCATATTAAACAGATAAATTTGTCTGCTTGTTATGCAAAATAGAAAATTTTATCTATTTGATGAATATTTTTTGGAAAAATCATGCAGTTGGATCTTGCGCGTTAAATGTTTTGTTTATGGATTTTGCGCGTTAAAACTTATTTTTTTGAATTTTTAGCTAAAATCTCCTTAATTTAATTAAGGATTTTGCAACGAATTTATTTGTCACCAAATGCCTTCACTTGCGGCAAAATAATGTTCCTCACAATTTATCTATCTTGAGAGGAAATTTTTCATCACCAATTCATTCAATGTAAAATCTATGTTAAATTCTTTGTGATAAAATATTAATTGTAACGAGATGTAATAAATCGTCGCAAATATATAATTATTAGCAAGGATTTAGATTTCTTGTCCCATGATTCTTTCTACGATGACTTTATAAAGAGAACATATTTTCATCACTATATATATATATAGAGAGAGAGAAAGAGAGAAAGAGAATTGATACGCCAAGACACAATTTTTTATAATTGAGTTAGGGATATAATTTTGGTCCAAAACCTTTGATGGCCAAGCTTAGCCCAAGGCTTGTAATTGTTTAGGCCCAGCCTGGTCCGTCTTAAGGCCGAGCCCGCCCAATATACTACAAGAAAATTGAGCTATAGTGACAAAAAAATTGTGACAGACATAAATTTGTCATTAAAAGTAAGTATTTTCTGAAAAAAGTCCAAATTGTCACTAATAAATTTAACCGATGACTTTTTGTGCAATTTTTCGTGTTACAAAAATTGTGTCACTATACGTGTAGTGGGAAAAAATGGCATCAAAAGAGCTTTAGTGACAATAATTTTGGTGACAACTTAAATATGTGACTAACAAATAGATATTAGTAGCGACATTTATTACTTATCATTAAATGTCACTCGACTAATCTTTTGTGATAACTCGAATTGTTGTCACAAATATATCGTTGTGCTTTTGTGAAAAATTTTTACCTGTCATGTAAATTTCATCACTAAACGTGTGGAGAGATAATCGACTTGGTACCCAAAAAAATTAGTGACAATAATTTTAACCACAACAAATATGTTGTGATTAAAAAGTATTATTAGTGACGACATTTTTGACTCGTCATTAAATCACATTAGTCCAACTTTTGTGATAATCAAAATTATTATCATAAAATATATAATTGTATTTGTGGCAAATATTTACTAAAATTTTATTCAATTTAACACGTTAATCTACATGTTACAAGTAATTATATTTTCATATAAAAGTAGGCACAAGTGCATTAATTAATTGTCTAAGTTAAATTATTTGTTTAATTAAAAAAATCTATTGTTTAAAAATATTTGTGATAAAGTTGAAATTGTTTTGGAAAAAGTACCATTAGAGTTATTTTTCAAATTAAGGTAAAACTGTAAAGGGTTCGATTTATTCTATTTACTCTTGACCTTCTTTTTATTCATTTGAGATCTCAAATCTTTTATAATTTTCTTGTTATATATAGTGTAAGGATATTTATGATCGATGTCTGGCATCATTTCAACTAAAAAAGTAGTGCTTAAGTATTAGTGATCAAGATATATGAGAGATAAGTTTCTCTTCAGTTCAATATTAAAATAATTTGGTCTAGTTTAGCCTATTTTGGGCAAAAAATAGGCCAACTTTGATAATTCGAGTCAATTATTTTATTGTTGTTAGTGTATAAATCATGTGTGAAAAAATTAAATTGATTAAATATCGTTAATGTTAGGATTATATACTAAAAATCATGATTTTATTTTTTTAATAAAATTAGCTTTTTCATTTTATGAGAATCTTAATGATTAATGTATGTATTTCATTATTTATATAATATTATGCATTGGTGTCTTTTATTCTGCATAATATTTAATCTAGTGTGTAGAGTTCGGCTTACACACGGAGGACCAAATTACATGTTCTTGCATAATATGAGTTTTCAGTTCACGACTTAGATGGAATTAGACAGACATTTGATACGACCGTAGTGCAGAGTTTTAGTTGACCTGTCTTGGTTGCGAGAAACATATAATAGCGTCGTCTATTATTTCGATTCGCTGTGCTAGTACACTTTGTGTGTATTGAGCATGACCAAATTGAGGTAATTAATTTTATACTAACTTTATAAATTAATTTACACCACATGGTTATTCTAAGTGCTTATACTTCTAATTTTAAAATAATTATTAATTGTGTATATTTTATATTCGTTGTTTTGATTTATTAAATGGTGCAATATTTTTATGGGTCTATAATCTCGGTGAGTTAGATAACGATATTGATTATATAATAAATATTAATTATTGACGGAATTCAAGTCTCAAAAAATTCGAATTGACGATATCCCTTTAAGGAAGCTTATAAGTTTTGACCGAGCCAAATCCTACAGATGAATTTAATTATTCGGTAGTCAAATAAATTAAGCAAAAAGTTTTAAAAAATTCATTTAAGAAGCTAATTAAATATAATTGTCAATAATTTAATTTAATTGGCAGATATCGAGAATTTTAACGTGGGGAGAATAAATAAGCATTTAATAACAAGAGTTCGAATATTCGATTTTGAGAATATGGTTGGGAATGCAATAATAATTATTTAGTGTAATGAATTATAATTTATGTTTTTATAAAATTGCTTTTGAGTTAAGGAAGGATTTTATAATTATATTGGAAGTCTATATCTTATTTACTTCAGAGGTCCCTACTATAACCTATTTATTTGCTGTTATAAAACTTGACGCCATAATTCATATTATTCAGTCAATAATTAGATAGTTAGGGTTTTCACGTTATCTGAAAATCCTAAACCTAATCAAGAAAATTTTGAAGAATACGATAGATTAAAGTCCACACTTTATTCGTGCTTGATATTTAAAAATACAGCAGAAGGCTTGTACTGGAGATTTGACTAGAAGTCAAAAATCGCGACGGATTTTTGACTGAAAATTATTGTAGCAACCGAAATCATCTAACTAAATTTTGAAAGATATAATCCTAAAACTAACTTTGGGAGTTTTACCAAGTTTTGTTTTGATTATTCGATATCAAAAAGTTTTAATCTGGAATCTGTTTCGGCATTTGATCGTTCAGTTATTTTTTGACAAAAATCATAAACATAATTTTAAGATCTTGGTATCATGCCCCAACAATTGGTATCAAAGTCGTTTTTGATAATGTATAATTTTATCATGAGTTCGGGTAGATTTAGATTATGATAACTCAATTTTGCAAGCAATCTAATCCCAATTTTTAATAGTCATTATTTATTTTGCATGTTTGATTATATTGTTTGAATGATAATTATTAAATTAATTTTTTTTAACTACGAGGTTTCTAGTTCTTTTTTTTTTTTTTTTGGATTTTATATAGTCGACAAAAAAATAAAAATAAAGGAAGGGTCGAATAACATAAAGCCGCGGCACCAACATTGATCGTCATGCCCAAAATCATTCAAGAATCCTTGGAGCTTTTGGATCAAGGCCATTCCGTGCAACTATTGGGATTAGATGAATTAGTGGTCTAATCAAGTATTAATTCATGGAATGAATCCTAGAGTATTAGGATTATCAAGGCTAATTCCAAACCAAGGCTTTAATTAATGTATCACATATTGGAATCCACGAGCGTGATTGATATTGGACATGATATTTGTTTCTAAGTGCAACCATGAGTCATTAATTCATTGAATGCATAACTCAAAGCCAAAGCGTCACAAACAATTTGAATGAAAGCTTGAACCGCAGCAAGCTATATGCGGCGCTACAGGCGCGCGTAGCAGTGGGCGATGTGGCGGAGCGGTGTAGTGGGGCAGTGGTGGTGTATGGTCAGGCTGTGGCGGCAGCAGTATTTTAATAACACTGTAATTTGTAGTAATTGGATATTACAAGTTTTCTAATTGGCTGCAAAATTCTAAAAAAATCATAAAACTAAAATTTTAATTATGTAAGGATTGTAGGTTTTCTGAACTAATATAAATTCTTTGGTTAGAGAGTTTTAAATAGGCCATACAAATTAGAATTTAATACGTTTATTTATTTATTTATTTAAATGCGTAGATACTTTTATTTTGGTATATTTATTCTGTTTTGCTTTAATTAATTCTGGCTAATTTAAAATTAATTTTTTTTGTAATGGAAAAATAAAATAACATTTTCTTTACTTAAATTAAATTTTTTAAAAGAAGATTTTAGAATTTTATTTTGTTACATTAAAAGACGTTTAAAATGATTTTTTAAAAAAATCGAATATCTTGGAAAAACGTAACAGCTAATTTCAAAAATTTTGAATTAATTAAAAGAAAATTAATTTTAATAAATTATTATTTTTGAAATAAGTGTAATGAAAAATTAAATTAAATTCTTTATTTTTATTCAAAATTATTTTTTTAAATAAATAAAATTTAAAAACTTTATTTCTTATACGTAAAAATACGTAAAGATGGTTTAACAACCGGAATCTTTTGTAATGTACGGTTTTCAAGAATTATAAATTTATTTTAATTAAACATATTTTATAACACTCAAAAATATTTTAAAATTTTAAGTGGGTGAGAAAATTTATTCACAGATAAATTTCGCAGTCTCCATCACTAGTCATAGGTCATGTAATTAATTTTGTGTGTTGGCATTAGGGTCTTCATCTTTATCAGAAAGAATTAATTACGGAATAACTGAGACGAATCTCCTTTAGGGATAGTTTTGGATAATTGTTAATGTGAATCATTTCTTCATCTGAAGGGTTCATAACGAAGCGATTGATTCGGGATTATGTGATGGTATATACTTAATTGTAAATAATAGTATCATCTCCATCTGAGTCACTACTATTAGGCTTTTAATCTCGATATATTTCGTATCTTGTGTTGGCAACTCTGTGACAATGTTTTTTGGTTGTCTCTTTAGGATTAATGTGATCTTAGTTGTGAAAAGTTTGTTTTTTCTTATCAGGTGTGTAAAATATCTAGAGAAGAGGTCATTATCAATCGATCGATCTATTCACAAATCGATCGGTCCATGCTGCAGGCTCTTTTACCGAGAGTCATTATCAACCGATCAATTGGTCTATTAACCGATCGATCGATCTTGTGCGGATCCTGTTTCCTTTTTTAGTTTAGGTTTAGCAGCTTTCTTTTATATGCATGGTTGAGTTTTAGGCAACTTGAGAATGATTGAGTTTTAGTTCTTTGAGAGACTGCTTCTGGAAGCTCTATGGCAAGTTCTTGGTATTGGCGACTTCATGATAGCTTAACACATTCAACGATCGTCGTCAATCCATCATCTTCATTATTACACCCAATACTTGAGAGGATTCTCAAGTGACAAGTCTGGGGGAGGATTTCTGCGGCAAGCAAGCATGGGATTGACTCACGAGAATTCGGCAAGAAGACGGGTAGCCTAGGTTGAGGATTCAACTGGTTTTTGTAAGGCTTTTCTTGTAACCAAACAGTTATTTAGTGCTTGTTTCTCTCGGACTAGGATTCGTCCCGTGATTTTTAACCTTATTGGAGTTTTCCATGTAAAAAATCTAATCTCTTTGTGTGTTAGATTTTTTATCTGTTGGTGAGTTTTTTATTTCATTGTTGCATGTCAAAATCATCAAGTTTTTAAATTACATATTAAAAACTAGGTTTGTCAATTGCTATCAGAGTAGGTTTTTACGTGATCCTTTTTACCTTGTTTTTGATTTGCATACATAAATTTTTTGAAAGAAGGTGCATCTACCGGTAGACCCTTACTCCTTGATGGGACTAATTATCCTTTCTAAAAAGTTCGAATGAGAGCTTTTCTTAAGTTTATAGATGAACGGGTTTGGTTAGCCGTCACTGAGGGCTACAAATATCCAACCATGACTGTAGATGAGAAAAGTGTCCATAAGCCATCGGCTAAGTGGGATAGAACTGATTTTTAGAATATCAGATGGAATAGTAAGGCTATAAACGCTATCTTTAGCAGGGTCACTCAGGAGAAATTTCGTAGAATAAGCACTTGTGACCTGGCTAAAGAAGCGTGGGAGATATTGGAAGTCACTCATGAAGGAATGCAACGTGTAAAAATTTCTAAACTTCAACGTCTTACCACTATTTTTGAAACTTTACGCATGAAAGAAAATGAGAAGTTTGATGATTTTTATGCTAAGTTAAGTGACATTGTGAATACTTCTTTTAATCTTGGTGAAAAGATCCATAATTCAAAAATTGTTCAAAAAATATTGAGATCTCTTCCCGAACGCTTTCAACCAAAAGTCACTGCAATAAAGGAAAGCAAATAAATTGATTCTATTACAGTGGAAAGCTTGATTGGAAACTTGCAAACGTATGAGCTGAATTTTTAAAATTATAAATCTTTAAAAAATTTAACTTTCACTTCAACTCAAGGGTTTGCTAGTGATTCTGATGATGAATTTAATCTTGAGATGAGGGCTATTTTTGTCAAAAAATTTAAAAAATTTTGAAAAAATAAAAAGCCAAATCAGGATGACAAATTACATAAGTGATTCGGGAGTGACAAACCCAAGAATAGTCTTAAAATCTTTAACAAAAATGGGTAAAAATCTCAAGGTTCAGGGCTCCAATGTTATGAGTGCAAAGGTTTTGGGCACATTGCTTAGGAATGCCCAAACAAGTTGAAAATGAAGCAAAAAGTATTCACTGTAACTTGGGATGATGAAAGCGAACCCGAGGTGAGTGATGATAATGAGGATCAATATGATAATCATGACATTATAGCCTTTCCTACTTCTGTTCATTCTGATGACAGTGTTAATAATTTGAATAAGTATGTGAATGAGGATGATAAAGAAAAGGACAGTGATACTCTCTAAGGAGCTTATGATAAACTGTATAAGGAGAGTTATGTATTGATTAAAAAATGTGCTAAACTTGCTTATCAACTTAAAACCTCTGAAAGTGATAAAGAAAAACTTATGCAAGAGCTTCTTACAGCTCAAGCAAAAGAAGAAGACTTGAAAAATAAATTAAACATCTTGTGTGTTAGCCTAAGGGCTTTTTAATTTGATTTTGATGTTTTTCATAATTTATTTTCTAAGAATAAATATTTTTAATGGATAATATTTTATATTTCTAAAATGAAAGTTTTAATACATTTTGAACAATCAAAATTGACACCTTAGCAAAAAAGAAATGACTTTTATCTCAAAAGATTCAAACATTTAAAAATTCTTTAAGTAGAATTTTTTTTGTGTTGATCTTAATTGAAAATTAAGTCAAACACTCAAGGCAAAGTATACTTGAAGCTTATCAAGTGTGTCAACACCAATTGATCAAATGCTTTGACACCCTAACTATTTTTC